>JAWQRP010002634.1:0-15074 GCA_033557875.1 Quadriops clusia | reverse complement strand
GACAGGGACCGTCACCGACAGGGACCGTCACCGACAGGGACCGTCACCGACAGGTACCGTCACCGAGAGGGACCGTTACCGACAGGGACCGTCGCCGATAGGGACCATCACCGACAGGGCACGTTAGAAGACCCTATGTGTGAATGCACTTGGAGTCTCAATTCACACAAGCGTTTTCCGAACATACCACACCAGTCACGTTCCATGGTGGTCTCTCGGTCCGAACCGAACAAGGATGGTCAACTAGCAATTTAAACAGACACAGCAACGGCAGCCCGGCACGTTAACTGATCGGCAGTTGGCAGTTGATAGGTCCGGACGGCACGGTATCTGGCTGGTGCTGGATCGTAACCGGGATGGCACGTTGGGAGACGACATGTGTAAATTCAGCCTAACGAAGTATTCACACATACAGTTTCGAACGTGCCATGCCGTTCACGGTCCAGTACCAGTTAACGTGCCGGGTTACATCTGTCAGTAGTGACTGTTGTTTTCTCAGTACATCCCGAGCTACCAGCATGAAACGTGAGTGTAAGGTGAACCCAACCATTGATTTAACGATTTTGACCGGCAGGGATCGTCACCGACATGGTGTGCTCAAAGACTACATGTGTGAGTACATCCTGAGGATCAACCCACACAAGTGGGTTTTGAACATACCATGCCGGTCATTGTCCGTGCCGGTTAAGATCTCTCTTACCTCTTTCAATGTTTGCGTTCACACTTGCAGTCACGTTCCATGGTGGTCTCTCGGTCCGAACCGAGTAACGACGATCAACTAGCAATTTAAACAGACACAACAACGGCAGTCCGGCACGTTATCTGATCGGCAGTTGGCAGTTGATCGGTCCGGACGGGACGGTGTCTGGTTGGTGCTGGACCGTAACCGAGATGGCACGTTCGGAGACGGCATGTGTACATTCAGCCTAAGGAAGTATTCACATATACAGTTTCGGTTACCTCTGTCGCTAGTGACTGTTGTTTTCTCAGTACATACCGAGATACCAGCATGAAACGTGAGTGTAAGGTGAACTCAACGATTGAAACAGATAGGAGTGATTTTGACCGGCAGGAACCGTCACCGGCAGAGTGTGCTGAAAGACCCTAAACCGGCACGGCAGCGACGACCCGGCACATTAGCTAATCGGTAGTAAACTGGTTCGAACAGGACGGCCATTCAATAGGCGATCAGTTAATGTGCCGGAGTACCGCTTCCGTACTGATCGTTAGTTAACTGTTGTTGTTCGGTCCAGACCAAAAGAACAGCATATAACATGAGTGCAAGTGTGAACCCAACCATCGAAACAAGTAAGAGCGATTTTGGCCGGCGGGAATCGTCACCGACGTGGTATGTTGGAATACCTCATGTCTGACTACAATTACTACTGTTGATCCCTGAGGATCAACTCACACAAGCGGTTTCCGAACATACCATGCCGGTCACAGTCCGTGCATGTCAAGATCGCTGTTGTATGTTTCAATGTTTGTATTCGCACTTGCAGTAGTTAACTGGTTCGAACGGGGCAGTGCCTGACCATTCAATCGTCTATCAGTTAACGTGCTGGGGTACCGCTTCCGTACTGGTCTAGATCGATATTTGACCGTCGTTGTTCGGTCCAGACAGCATGAAACATGACTGCAAGTGTGAACTCAACCATCGAAACAGGTAAGATAGATTTTTACCGGTAGGAACTGCCACCGGCATTGTGTGCTCAAAGACCCCATGTGTGAGTACACCCTGAGGCTGAATTCACACAAGCGGTTTCCGAACATACCATGCCGGTCACAGTATGTGCCTGTTAAGATCGCTATTGCATGTTTCAATGTTTGTGTTCACATTTGCAGTCATGGTCCATGCAGGTCTCTATGTCCGAGCCGAACAGCGACAATCGCGACGGTTAAATAGCAATGTAAACCGGCACGGTAACCCGGCACATTAACTAATCGGTAGTAAACTGGTCATTCAATCGCC
The DNA here is from genome assembly GCA_033557875.1 of Quadriops clusia. Classification (NCBI taxonomy): domain Eukaryota; kingdom Metazoa; phylum Arthropoda; class Insecta; order Coleoptera; family Hydrophilidae; genus Quadriops; species Quadriops clusia. The sequence goes on along the minus strand of JAWQRP010002634.1, from coordinate 13,102 downwards.
GATTAATTAACGTGTCGGAGTACCCCTTCCGTACTGGTCCAGATCGTTAGTTAACCGTCGCTGTTCGGTCCAGACTGAAAAACCAACATGGAACATCACTGCAAGTGTGAACCCAACCATCGAAACAGGAATCGTCACCGGCATGGCGTATTTGGAGACCCCATAGGTGAGTGCACCATGAGGCTGAATTCACACAAGCGGTTTCCGAACATACCATACCGGTCTCAGTCCGTGCCGGTCAAAATCACTCTTACCTGTTTCGAATGTTAGGTTCACACTTGCAGTCACGTTCCATGCTGGTTTCCCGGTCCGAGTCGATTAACGACCGCCGTAACGGTCAATTAGTAATCTAAACCTGCATGGTAACGGCAGCCTGGTACGTTAACTGAGTGGCAGTTGGCAGTTAAACAGTCCGGACAGAACGGTGCCTGGTTCGTGGCGAACCGTGACCAGCATGGCACGTTCGACACCGGATGTGTCAATACAACCTTAGGCGGTTATCGCGTATGTGTGAGATGGGTCTAAAACTCTGCCGATTGACTGACTTTATAAGAGCACAACAAGGATAGTAGTACTGACCGATGCGAACAAAAAGGAGAGATAGGAGCAATTACTTGTTTTTAGGATATTTCTCAATTCATATTTGTTTAACTATGATGTCAACGCTGTGCAAAATGTACATTCGGTCAAAGTGGTTTACTACTGTATTATAGCTAACTATGGCAGTGCCGATGAGTAACAATATTAGAAGCGGTTCTCTGAGGGACCGAGAAAAGACTCACCATACCTATTTCAATTCAACATTAAAAATTACTATCTACATAGAAAATGAAGTAAATTACGCCTTAATATCATAGTGTCAATATCAAGCGGAATGTACAAGTTTGTATGTACAATTTTGTATGTACAATTTTGTATATACCAATGTTAAGAATAAGATGTGTTGGGCGACCAGTCCCTCAAAGAACGACCCCATTGTTAGTGAGTGAGATGGTCGAACAACGTGCGATGAGAATTCGCAGTGAAACTACATTTTGGAATCTATCGATGGGTGTTTCGGGTTTCTCATTGGTGTCTCCAGCTGTTCGTCATGCAGTAAGAAGTAACAAATTTTCGGCAATGTCCTGCATGTGGTCGATGCGCGCATGAGGTGGAGGCTGAGGGTAAACAGCGACACAGTTCGGTGACGAGTGGCGGGCGTTTTCCCTTTCCGGTCAAACGCACATCAGCTACCGCAATCGGGGTAACGAACAACCCTCTCCGAGGTCGAGTGGTTTTACGGCAACCCCGCGCTGTGCATCGGATCTGACAGTCCAATTCAGTGCAAATGAGTAAAAGATCCGCAAACCGTTTACCATGCAACACAAACCAGAAATCGCACTGCCTCAGAAGGAGCTAACTTGGCCCAAGCTGAACGGCCCAGCGTTGTCAGAATTGATTATTGTTGGAAACATGCGTGCGATAAAAGTCAAAACTAAAATGCGTTCCCTTGGAACGATGATGCATACACAAAATGTACAAAGTGTTAATTTTAATTCAGTTTAGTTGGCTTATAATTTGGTTAATAATCTGCGATCCTAACACATACTCCACGTGAGTTATTCCGAGGGTTTCATCGCAAACTTTTATCGGTTCAGTATCTGTAATGCGTCGAAAGAGATCGGAAAGTTCAGCAGATCAGACAGACACATAGATAGACAGACAGACGACGCGGGAAGTGTCGCTTGCGTTTCGTTGTTTCAGCATAAATCTAGCTTTGGTAGATTCCGCCGGCGTACCTACATATGTTAACAACGGTAATAATTCCGGGAGGGATGAAGAGTGGTGAGTCGGAGTTGGAGGATTACTGAGGGATTTCAGCAAGGTTCTTGACTTACCCACACACGGGTTGTGGTTTACCATCGTAAAAATGCGGTCGCAACGTTTTTTCATGTGGTTGTTCGGACATATGCATCCGAACATCGGAGATCGTTTTAAATTTCCCCACGATTCGTGGCACAAGTCCCTGCAAACAAAACACAACAGGTAAAACAGCGTGAAACGGCCCCGCATTCTCGCCGAAGCCGCAGCCGTTATCCTTTATGCAATGTCAATAACATAAATACCGTGGATACGATAGCCTGGAATTATTACGACTGTGCAAAGCTGACTGTCCAAATCACAGAATCGTAAAAAAACGCTTGAAACGAACAAAAATGCGTCCATCGCTCTCGATTGTGTGTTTATACTTACCTATCGTCCATCCGGCATTTATTGTCACGAACTTTGCAGTTGAGTTTGAAGTCTTCGTATAATTTTATGCATTTGCGTTCTTGCTGACACACTGACAACGCGTGATTGCACGTCGGCAGTGCGTCTACGGGATACGGGTCTTTTTCTGCAACATAAACACTTGAGTCAATGGAAATATTCATAATGGGGCCCTTGCATGCGACAGATATTTCAAAATTAAAGTGTATAAATAATAGTATGTTAATCGTGAAATGATATAATGAACTCAGTTGCCTTATAAATACGTTCATTATTATTGTTATTAATAAATAAAAGTTTAATATTTGAATGATGACTCAGACAGCTCCTCTCTCTTGATTGGTCACCTAGATCCTGGAGCGGTTGGTTAATATAAAGGAATATTTAGACGATGATGGTATATTGCAAAAGTTGCATGCGAAAGCATCTCTAACAAGAATTATCATCATGTAAACGTTTACAGAGTTATGATTATTAATACGTGTGATGATAATTGTCGATCTACAATCTTTTCATCACTTCGACGTGATTATATGGGTATTAGTCATCCGAGCGGCACAGGTTTCATTTAAACTTTGATGAATTATTTAAAATATTTAGACTATTTTTTTTGCAAAAACCGTATTAGATTTGCCTTTGGATACCTTCTCTTTGCAGTTTTAAATTAAAAAAAATCACTCCAGGACCCCATTTACCGTTAGAAATAAGCAGGTACAAGTTATGCAACCCTCGTGTCCACGCGCAACTAGCGCTGTACCTATTGAAAAAATGATGACGTAATATTTAGGTTAAAAATAAATAATAATTGGAATAAAAATCGAAGCATTTATGAAAAATCGTAAGATTTGAACTACTCTTAAATTTAGAAATTCCATCCGTTTTATTCTGTTCTAATATCCGGAAATGGCTTAGTGCAAAAATTTGAATGCTTTATACAAGGCAGATTTTTTGTAAAAAGGGGTCCCGCACTGTTACCTTCGACGAAAATCCGTGTACGGTGTGGAGTATTAAAATAAAATTGTTATTATATTTACATCATGCTCACGCTATATAAATTAAGGGAGCTTGCGTGGCATTAAACAAATCTTTAATAAGGATCAATAAACCTCTTTCCTTGAAAACTGCCGTTACCTTATCAAGCCTGTTTTTTATTTTTGCCCAGCGCTTTTGCACAAATATTACGCTACCATAAAATTCCCCCTTAATTGCGATCAGAAAAACGCTTATTAGAATAAAACACTTTATCATAAACGTATTATTATCATAAAAGTATTATTATTATAAAAGTATTATTATTATAAAAGTATTAATACTATAAAAGTAATATTATTATAAAAGTATTATTATTATAAAAGTATTAATATTATAAAAGTAATATTATTATAAAAGTATTATTATTATAAAAGTAATATTATTATGAAAGTATTATTATTATAAAAGTATTATTATTATAAAAGTATTATTATTATAAAACTAATATTATTATAAAAGTATTATTATTATAAAAGTATTATTATCATAAAAGTATTATTGTTGCAAGACAGCTATTGTTTTCGCAAACATTTTTATACAGATAAAAACGCAAGAGCCGTTTAAAGAAATTATTCCCGGATAACCAACGATTATTAAAAGTCAAATTGTAATGAAAAAACAAGCAATAATGAAGAACGGAGGAACGAGCGAAAAGAGAGGATTACCAAAAAACAATTGCGAAAATAATAGTAAAATTGAACAGTAGGACTTTCATTAGCAATTCGCAGCCACCGCCCCCTTTATTTCGCGTTTTTCCGTTGCGTTTTTCGCATGAAGTGGATTTTCATGATGTGGCCTAGGCCAAATACAGAAGAAAATAAAAGTTAATTAACCCTCTATCGTGCATGTCCATATCTGCTGCATGTAGTTTTTAATTAACTATGTTAGCGAAGGTCACGTCACTTATATTTTTTTTAAATCTCATTAATTAAAAGTTACATTTCGCGGTTGAGAGTTTACGTAAATATGCTGGTGTTGTATGTACACACAATTTGTTTCTAATGCCGACTCAAATAAGTTAATAATAAAAATGTGTCATACATTTTGTAATAGGTAAAGTTTTTCGATACTAATTATTGAATATGCACAATTATTTACTATGAATTATTTACTATGAATTATTTACTATGAATTATTTACTATGAATTATTTACTATGAATTATTTACTATGAACAATTATTCACTATGAGCATTACAATCTCTCTTTCGCATCAGATTTAACACTTGATAATTTGGAGATCAAATTTACTTTTTTTTTATAAAATGACAATATTTGAACACCTTGTAATGTAAAATCTGCGGGGGATTCTGTGACATTTGGATGGTCTGAGCATCGTAGTGTCTGAGTGTCGTAGAATCCTGGTAACTTAACTACTACTGTTAGAACAAAATATAAATAATTAAAACTATACAAGTTAGAAAGGGATAAAACTTCTAAATTGTTTTATAGTTTTATTCCCCATAGCTACAGTTTATCTAGGAGTTATCTACGGACTAAATTTAATTATTAAAATAATAATATAATTGAGTTGCTGGCTGGGACCAGACGCTAAATCGGTAATGGTATCTTAATAACATCGGATACTCTAGTGTCGGGTCAGGGGGAATGAGCTATAGCTTACATTTATGTACGGAATAAATATTTGAAGGAACAAATAAATGTGGGAATAAATAGATAACGTAATGTAGAAATAAAGAAATTAATAAATAAACAAATTACTGAATTAATAAACAAACTACTGAATTAATAAACAAACTACTGATTAATAAACAAACTACTGAATTAATAATCAAACTACTGAATTAATAAACAAATGTACGAGTAAAGATATGAAATGTAACTCACAAATGAAGCCCTAACTAAGCAAAGGGGTAAACAAATGAAAGACAGAAAAACTGAAGGAATGAATAAATAAAGAAATGCAAACTAAAAGGTAAATCGAGTTAGATCTGACGTGTGTGAAAGTGGTTAATTTCGTTTGTTCACCGTTGGTGTCAGCGCAGGACATTAAATAAGGGTGTGAAGTAAATAAAAATGGCGTGGAAACGCAACAAGGGGGCCGATTCAGGCGCGCATAAAAAGTTACTGCCAAATACAGTCGAAGGGCCAATAACGCCGAGGTACAACTAATAAAATTATTTCTGGACAAATTTATTCTGGAAAGATTTCTCGCGGTGCGCTTAACTAAACAAAATATATTTTATGTATGTAAATCAGTTCCTGCGATCGTAAATATTGCGGAAGAAAATATGGTTTGCACTGTAGTCGGGAATGTTAATTATTCCACTGTAAAGTTGGCAACGATAAGAAATCGGGTCAAAACTACCAAAGCGCGGAACGAATCAATATGTACCACCCGCTGATGGGAGAAATTTGGAACTTTTTGTTTGGTCGAGTTGCTCATTATGGAACGGTATAATTACACTTTTAATGCATCCTCTTGTTTTACATACGTCCGACATACCCTTATTCGCCACCAGTACCGTTTACATCCAGGGGGTATTGTTTTTATGGGTCCCTTAAATTAAAGCTTTATTACTTTAATTTAAAGTTCAAAGAAACCACATATAAAGCTTTGTTGAGTTATGGGAATACGACAGGTGTTTCACGCATAAATTCTAGATATACAGTTGGGTGGGGAACGATACAGCAAGTTTTGTGCACGATAAGTAGTGTCAAAAATAGCCGAATTATCGGGATATATCATTTTGGGAAATAATAAAATAAAATGATAACAATAAGAGAAAATGTTAAAAATGAAAATCATAAAGTTTAGTACTGAGAAAGGAAAAGAAGGCAAAGCAGGATATCGGTTTGTAGGATTTCCTGAGCGATGTAAAGCCAGTTAGTTGACGTCACGACTTTCCAATAAATTGCGGCGAACATTTTATATTTGATGATTTTTTATACCCCGCCAAGTGGTCTACTGGGCCTTGAACAACTTTCTCCTTTATTAACCCTCGAATCTATAAAGACACGCGCATATTTCACAAACACGCTAAGAACACTGGGTGGCCTGAATATTCGCTCGTAAACAGGCAACAAATTTTTCCGATTTTCTTCGTTTTCCATCGTTTAAACTCGTGCAAATTGGAAGTTCATTGAGTGTTCCCCGCGTAAGTAAGTAAGTAAGTAAAGTAAAGAAAAGAACAAAGAACAAAGAAAGAAACAAAGAACAAAGAAGAAAACAAAAACCAAAGAAGAAAACAAAAAACAAAGAAGAAAACAAAAAGAAAGAAGAAAACAAAACACAAAGAAAAAAAAACAAAGAAGAAAACAAAGAACATGGAAAAAGCAAAGACAAAGGAAAAACAAAGTTAAAAGAAAAAACAAATAATAAAGAAAGAATAACCAAAGAACAAAGAAAAAACAAAGAACAAAGAAAAAATAAAGTTAAAAAAAAATAAAGTTAAAAGAAAAAACAAGCAATAAAGAAAAAAGCAAAAAACAAAGAAAAAAACAAAGAACAAAGAAAAAACAAAGAACAAAGGAAAAAGCAAAGAACAAAGGAAAACGCAAACGAAATAAATTTTTTAACAAAATAATGGTGCCGGACCTAAACATAACGAACAACAAAAATGAAATAATCGAATGACGCCTTTGTGCACGACAACCGCATAAATCAAAATTTGCGTTTCCGTGAAAAACTGTGCATTAAACCTACAGTTACAGCTAAACTGATTCGACATTCATATAACTCCCCGAAGGAGACGCAGAAACAAAAACAAAGTGGAAAATCCAATTTTCTGATGGCTACGTTTAAGGTTTTATGAATGTCTATCAATTTGATTTTAGTTTAAGGAATTTACCTTTCTTGAGAACAAAGACACAGGGGTGATCGAAGAGGAAATCTCGGAATGAGTTGCACTCGGGGTCCATGTGAGGCTCTCGACACAGACAAGTCGGTCTGAAGAATGGAAATGCTTGCAGTGTGCGAAGCGCAGCCTGACATTTTGTCACTGTCACTGTGGAGCAGGCAACTGAAACAAGAAACCCCGTAAAATGTACCTTTTCTGTCTAATGCGCCCTTTGCTTTTTCAATTCCCTTCTGTGACTATAAACCGATTCTAATCGACCCATAATGTTTAAATATATGTATATATAAAATATATATAAATGTATTGTGACCTCCGGCCTTTGGAACCCCTATTTGCGTAACAAATAAATTTTTAAAATTATTATTAAATTTTTATCAGCGATTAAATTTGGTAAGTCAATATTGGAGGAAGATTTGCTACTTAGCAACGGAGACCAACCATAGAAACACCTGCTTAATTTTCCGAAAACGAAGGAAACGTGAGACAGATAATTTAATTTTTTTAAATACAATAATATTTCTCTGTAGTGGTGTTAGATAAAAGCGGCAATTAATCGAAAATACACAAAGCGAGATAAAACTCCAAATTTCCGTGAAGTCCGGAATCGTAACAAATTTTTAGAATCCGTTTCGAAGTAAGTGTAATTTATGTTTCCATTAAAAAATATATCCTCTATCTTCAGATCTGTTACATACAGTAATTAAACACATAATGTCAGGCGCTCGGTGCGATTCCGCCGACTGCTGTTCCAGAACCGGACTCGCTCTCTACTAAAAACATATTTAAAGAAACGTTTTTACTTCTAATGTTTTTTGCTTGTCATTCTTCTTCTTTTTAAGATTAATCTAGACTGTATCCAATTGAGCGATGATCAGTTATTGTAAAATTTTTAGCAATTACATTTCAATTGTTTAAATTATTTGTTGATAGCGGTCATTAGGTTTTGTTCTTTTTCCCATAGTTTTGTTCTTTCATCCATTTAGTTTTGTTCTTTCATCCATAAAGTTTTGTTCTTTCATCCATAAAGATTTGTTCTTTCATCCATAAAGTTTTATTCTTTCATCCATAAAGTTTTGTTCTTTCATCCATAAAGTTTTGTTCTTTCATTCACTAAGTTTTGTTCTTTCATCCATAAAGTTTTGTTCTTTCATCCATAAAGTTTTATTCTTTCATCTATAAAGTTTTGTTCTTTCATCCATTAAATTTTGTTCTTTCATCCATAAAGTTTTGTTCTTTTTTCCATAAAGTCTAGTATTTAACAAAATTGTTTTCCCTGTACACAAAAAGGTCGGCAACCCTTCGCCTAAAGTGCATCAGAACTACAACTAAAATGGCAATTTTGCCGAGCGCTGAACGGCAAGTATGCATTCTTAATCCAGGACCAACCATCAATTTCAGATTTGAGAATAACTCAGCATCGGGGCTAATCGCATGTTGTAGGGTGGAAATGGAGGTAATCAATGCGGGTAGTTTGCATTGAGCTTAACATAAATTGGGCAAGGTATCAATTTTTGCCGCCAATAGGCGTCTAGGGGGTATCGATTCGTCGGGCACGAGCACGAGCACGAAAATTCAATACTTGAGAACAAGATTCTAATTAATTTCTATCGTTCGGTACTTCGGCGAGATTAGGGCTCAGCCTCAGGAAAAGTTAAACTTTGGGATCATTCTGTTACGGCTTAACCCGATACTAATTTATAAAGAGTTCGTGTCCTTCAGAAGGGCCGAATTTGGGCCCCAGGAGTTTGGGTAAAGCCTACATCACGACATCGTCTTTAACAAAACACGAATGTTATTTTTGTTATATACGCAGTAAGTTTTTTAGAATTAGTCAGAAGATTGGCAAAACCACATACGAGTATGTGGCAAAACGTTAACAGTTGTAACTGTTATAAAGGGATAAAAATGTATCTACACATGTACATAGAAATTCTTTATATTAACAAACCTATATACACGTTGTATTTGTTTTTACTGCCCACGAGGCCTTTCGCAACTTGAGAGTTTGCTCCTTAATTGTCATACGATAGTTCAATACAAAATCAACAATAGTAGGTGATAGAGAAAAAGTTCTTGCTTATTAAATTAATTTTAATGGCGCTACCGGTTTCGGTCGGCCTCCGACCTTCGACGGGCGCTACATGGAAAAAATTCGAGTGTTAAGTCATACACAATGGAATCACAGGAAATTTATTTTTCTATTTTAGTATTAGTTATACTTAATCTAAAGGTAGCCAAGCTAAATACATTGATCATTTACCTTTGTCTACTATATTAAAGATGACTAATTGCAGAGCAAATTACTCGGAAACAGAACAAACATTTTGTGTTTTTTTACAAATAATCAAAATATAAAATTTACATTAATAAATTCCCTATTTTTTTTTATACGGTCAGTCTTATGCTTACGTCTTGAGGAGGGGGGAGCATGTGTTTTGCTTATTTTCTCTTACATGGGGGTGGGTGGTAGGGGATCCAAAATGAACAAAAATGTGCTTATGTAATACTTGAATGGTCCCTCACCCCATTTTTCAAAATATTATAACTTTTATCGCTCTATATTCATATTACTTAAATGTAAAATTGAATTATGTTGATACTGAATACCGTTACACCATAAGTTCAGTAACGATAGATTGTAAACTGTGTATCTCATTTAATGTTTGAACTTGTTAGTTGATATTTTAGGAAGTTCTTACCCTCCTTGTCACAAATTGATACGCCTATGCTGTACTTTTTTGTCATTAGTACGTAAGGTCAATGATATTCTTCAATAGGTTGTGTGCTCGCTTGACGACATTTTATATTTTATTTTAATGTGTTTCATGTTAAAAAAAAAACAAAATGTTTGTTCTGTTACCGAGTCATTTGCTCTGCAATTAGTCATCTTTAATATAGTAGACTAAGGTAAATGATCAATGTATTTAGCTTGGCTACCTTTAGGTTAAGTATAACTAATGCTAAAATAGAAAAAGAAATTTCCTGTGATTCCATTTTGTATGACTTATTGTCTTAACACTCGAATTTTTTCCATGTAGCGCCCGTCGAAGGTCGGAGGCCGACCGAAACCGGTAGCGCCAATAAAATTAATTTAGTAAGCAAGAGTTCTTTTCTCCATCACCTACTTGTATTCATCTCTTGCTGGGACTTCTCATATAAAATCAATAATATCAACAAAATTTGAATCTTTGACATCATCTACAAATTTCGACAACTTAGGGGAACAACAAAGTCTAACCTTTAGTCTACTATTTTATCTTGGCATATCGACAATGGTTACAACAACTTTACTCACTTTCTTTTACAAAAGAAAAAAATCCATTACTCGTACAAAGTTACTTAAGAGTAAACAAGGTTTAACATTCGTCGTTAAAACATCCATTCCAATTAAATTTTGATTTGATTATAAAGCGTATGACGTTAAAATAGATACATTTATATTATCGGATTATTCCAAAATACCTCTTCAATTTAGACAACCGGCGTTTAAATATGATATTATGCTATTAACCTGGCTATTACGTTGAACCGTTTTCACAAATGGGTGGATGGATCAAAAATAAATGACCAGATAGGTTGTGCATTCTATGACAGTGATAAAGGCGTTAATCATACGTTCAGGTTGTCGAAGGAAACTTCCATTTATTCAGCGGAATTATTTGCCCTGTTAAAAGCTCTAAAGTGTATACATAACGGAATTTATGATAAATTTATGATTTTGACGGATAGCTGAAGTGGTGTTTATAAATTAAAATCTTTGGTTGTCTGCAGGAATAATGCATATATTTTAAGGGAATTAGCCTTGACGTGTAAAATTAAAAAAAAAACGAAGGAAGTCAGTCTTGTTTGAATCAAGGTAGTATAATTGAAAATGAAATGGTTGATAGTTCTGCAAAAGAGGCGACAAATGATTGTTTTGAAGAGAAGAATTTGACATCTCAAAAGAGATGGAGATTCAAAAGAGATCGATATCCAAAAGAGATCGATATCCAAAAGGGATCGATATCCAAAAGGAATCGATATCCAAAAGAGATCGATATTCAAAAGGGATCGATATCCAAAAGGGATCGATATCCAAAAGAGATCGATATTCAAAAGGGATCGATGCCCAAAAGAGAAAGAGTTTCAAAAGAGATCGAGATCCAAAAGAGAAAGAGATCACCATTCAAAAGTACTTCGTTTTAAATAAATTTGTTACTTATTAATACATAAATAAATCGAAAGAGGTCTTAAACAAACGAAGTACACTTCAAGCTTTAGTGTTTCCTTCTCAAAAGGAAACAACCCTCCAAAGTTTTTTTGTATAATTCCAGGACGTTGTAAACACTCGTCGCATATTAAAACCGGGGATGAAACGAATAGGTAGTAAGTAATATTTCATAATGAATGGAATAAGATATGGACGGCGGGTTGTTTGTGTACAAAGGCAGCAATAAATTTTAATCTGAGGAGTTTTATTGCAGCCGGGAGATTTGATTGGTTGACATAGGTGGAAGGAAGGTGGTGGTAGAAGGTTCATAATAAAATAACAATAAAATCCATTTGCATCCACCTCCTTGACTGAATATTTCAAAGGTAAATAATAAAGCAGGAATTTTCGGCTTGGGGCACGTAGAGACGGTTTTGTGTGAGGCTGGACCCTTTTACGTCATATTAAAAGTGTTTCTAGCGTCAATCAGAGGCACCACCGACGCCGTTGTCGCTGTCGTCGCGACGCTTTACCTTCAGAATGGAAGAGCAGGAGAGGAGGCCATATGCGAGGACGCATTTAACGTTTTGCTACGGCTGACCCTTTGTTCTAAGCAATCAAACTTGATAGGGTTTGAGTTAGTTGACATAACAGTTAACGAACCTTCGACGTCCATCGACCTCATCAAATAGACTTCTCTAATTACCTCCTACATTATGTTGCGGCAAATTCATTCCTGGATACTTTCGCTAGAGGGTGGTGTACTGGTACGTGAGTATTATAAAGCACTTTTGGTGAAGAAGTATATTTACTGAAAGAAAATTTATGGGTACTTGTTCAGGAGCTTTTCCTGATAATTAAAATAAAAACTTGTACTGTGAGATATCTCGTAACTGAAATGTATCTTGTTTATTATTTATAATAATAATAATGTTTTTACATTGATTGTTTTTATATAATAATTATAATTCAATGACTACTACACAACATTATAATTGCACATCACGACATATTCTTCCCCCTCTTGAATTATTATTCTATTGGTAAAATACCCAATTCTCGCACTGCTATCTTCTTAGTTGTATTGTTGTTTGTTGCTACTCTAACTACTCCATCTACACCTGGATGAGTTTGCATTATTCTTCCTAATTTCCATTTGCGAATTTGATTATTATGATCCTTTACCAACACCATATCTCCTATTTTAACATTTTTTTCCTTCCTTTTCTACATAGACATTTCTTATAAACCTTGTATATATTCATTTGTCCATCTTCGCCAAAAATGTTCTACTAATTGTCTTGATCTTTGTTATGCTTTCAATTTATTTATGGGTATTATACAATGATTCTCTTCAGGAAGATTCAACAATTCTTCACCAATTAGAAAATGTGCCGGTGTCAATACTGAGAGATCATTGACATCTGATGATAGTGGTGTTAATGGTCGTGGATTTAATATGGATTCGATTTGAATGATTATTATATTAAATTGTTCATAATTCAAATGTGCATTAGTACATATTTTTAAAAAATGTAATTTAACTGATTTAATGCCTGCTTCGTGTAGCCCTCCAAAATGTGGTGAACTACTTGCCATGAAATTCCACTTGCTTTTGTTACAGAACAAATAAATAAACAAATGTATGCCTTTATGTATTTTGTATTCCGTAAGAAACTATTCTTTATATAAAATGGACCACCGTAGTCTAAACATGTTACAAAAAACGGTCTGACTGGATTAACTCTGAAATTGGGCAATTGACCCATTATTGGATTTTTAAATTTTGGAACTGCTTTGGAACATATTAT
>JAWQRP010002633.1:0-15077 GCA_033557875.1 Quadriops clusia | reverse complement strand
ACTTGCCTCTTCAACTTACCGCTTACTTTCCCTGTCTAAAGTGGTACTTTCCACTCCAGCGGTAAGTAATTACTGGCCGCCAGTAAAACAAACCTGTTTTTACTGGTCATTACGTAATGGCAAGTACTGGCCGCCAGTAACTTGCCGTCTCTACTTTCCCCGTCTATAAGCCGCTTAAGTAATATTTATAAGCATATGCCCTCTTAGTGCCCGAATTATTTCTAGGCCTTCTTTTATAGACAGATTCTCGTTGAACACTACCATATAGAAATACATGTTGCTTATTAAAATCACCTATATTCCAGAACTTATTGAAAATTTCTATACGTTGTGTTTCATTAATACGTTCTGTACATTTCTTCGAGCAATTACAATTTTTTGATTCAAATTGTTTTGCAGGAATGAATTTTCCTCTTTTTGTATACATAGTACTTTTGTCCACTATTTCGCTTAATTTTATTTATTTGTTGTAAATATTTTTCTTTATTTTGTTCTGCAGAATCTAAGTCCTCAATAACAATATCCTCATCTGATGAAGATTCTACCTTTATTATTCTTCTTCTCTTTTTACAATTCGTTAATTTGTTGTTCATACCGGAATTATTTTCATCCTCTGAATCTAAGATTATTCTTCTGTTTATATTCATGGGCTTTATTTCCGTGTGAATTTATTTATAATAAAATAAAATAAATATTTTCTATACTATTTGTTCTTACCTATATCACTATCTCATGTTAGTATGAAGTTATCCATTTTAAGAAAAAGAATAAGTGACCTAAATTGGCAACGCTTGATACGTAATATGACACTTAATATAAAACAAATGTTAAATAACAGACTACTGATCGGCAACCATCTGCTAAGCCACCTACCTCTGTCAATTGGACTTACACCACTTTCATAATCGATGATTATGCAATTTCATTTACCGACCGATTTTAAGTTGTATAAAACATGAGAATTTTTTAAGAAATTAAACACGGACTAGTTATACATAAAAAATTTACATTAAATTAAGCATGAATTACGTGATATTTTATATTTTTTTTCAAAAATAGACTTACACCACTTTCAAAATAAACAGTCCATATATTAATATATATATATATATATATATATAGTGATTATTATGCGTCTTAACTTAAATACTTGTAAAGACACCAATAATTTTATTTTTGTAAACAAGAGATCCTCAATAAAGGGAATGACTCACGATAATCTATTATACACATTACACACTACAATTCATTAGACACTTTTAAAAACATTGCAAAATGATACAAATTACATTTTTTTTAATAATGATTGTTCTGGTTAGAGCTAGCTAGTTCGCTTTGAGCAAATATGATGACGATTCCAATCTACGCAATAGTTAGTAAACAACGTTATACAAGACTTTTCTAATTGTTCATAATTGTGGCCAAAATGTCTATAAATACTACTTACGCAATGAAGACTTGCCTAAGATTTTATTTAATGAAAGTGTTTATTTTTTTCGTTGTGTAAATTTTTTTTCCATTGTAAATTTTTTTCATTGTGTAAATTTGTTTTCATTGTGTAAATTTTTTTTCATTGTGTAAATTTTTTTTCATTGTTAATTTTTTTTCGTTGAATAAACTCTTTTTTATTGCGTAAACTCTTTATTTCTGTTATATTAACTCTTTATTTTTCCTAAGTTAACTCTTTATATTTTATTTATAGGTCTTTGGAGCTTATTGCTCTTCGAAATGGGGCGAAAGAAATTTAAAAGACGATCGTGGCAACAGGCAAGCATATTTTGGGACAGGAGAGACTTTCCTATTTTCTCTTTATCCCGAAAGAGCTAAATACCCTTGGGTAGGGATGGATGGCGACAAACATTTAGGTCATGGCTCTGAACTCTTCATGGCAGCAGATTCAAAAATGATCACAATTGGTGGAGGGTAAGTACAAAATGAATTATTTTTTAAATATTTAATACAGCAACAATTAAATTACACATTGTATGGCATCAGCTAAGTCAAAACGATTCCGTAGTCTCAGCTTTTGATTTATAGAAAAACCGCAAACAATATAAAAACTTTGAAATGTGACATCGATAATAATTGAAGTTGAGTGAGAATTCAAGAAGATGGAAGAACGTTCGAAACATTTGATTCATTCTATACTTATAATATTTAATATAAGTATATAAAATGTAATATACATAATAATAGCACATACAATAGTGATATTATATAATATGCCCATTATATTAATCTATATATATATAATATTATGAATATATATATATATATAATATTATGAATATATATATATATATATATAATATTATATAAATAAGAAAACTATTTTCTCAATTTCTTTAGAGAGGGCCAAGCGATTTGGATGGACGAGAACATCCGTTTCGGCAAAACTGACAGCTGCCAAACGTTTAATAACCCGCCATTGTGCCCGAGCGGAGACTTCGAGATCCGAGTCTTGGAAGTATACGGCTTCGCCACCGAGCAATTAAACTAAAAACAACGAGACAATGTAACGAAGAGATTGCGATTTGCATCATTTGCAAAAACAATTTTCAGAGTATTTTTAACTTGCATGCTTCATTCTGCTTGTTCAATTATTATTGAGATGAAGAATTATTATTAAAATGAAGAATCATTAAAATGAATAATCATTAAAATGAATAATTATTTAAATGAATAATTATTTAAATTTATAATTATTTAAATGAATAATTATTTAAATGAATAATTATTTAAATGAATAATTATTTAAATGAAAAATTATTAAAATGAATAATTATTTAAATGAAAAATTATTAAAATGAATAATTATTAAGATAAATAATTATTTAAATGAAGAATTATTTAAAAGAACAATTATCATTACTACTACGAAATTCTCAAACTAACAACATTTGTGATTACATGCTGCAAGTTCATTCCAAATACCGAAAATGTCGTTATAGTTTCAAAGCTTTTATGTTATCTAAACTCTAAACTGTTTTGTTTTGTTATGTGTATGGGGTGTTGAAAAAACAAAAATTTAGTCAGTGAATTTCTATTTAAAAATTTATATATTGTTATATACTTCTTTACTTCATGTAGAAATATTAAATTAATTTTATTGAAATATGTTATAATATTTCAATTACTTACGTTATATATATTT
Source organism: Quadriops clusia (assembly GCA_033557875.1). Taxonomy (NCBI): domain Eukaryota; kingdom Metazoa; phylum Arthropoda; class Insecta; order Coleoptera; family Hydrophilidae; genus Quadriops; species Quadriops clusia. Next base: position 11,923 of record JAWQRP010002633.1, on the reverse strand, counting down.
TAATTTTTGTTTCTTTAATTTTTGTTTCTTTATTTTTTGTTTCTTAATTTTTTGTTTCTTTATTTTTTGATTCTTTATTCATATGTTCTATTTATTCGTAAATATATATACATAAATATATATATACATATTCTTTCTCTTTGATATACTCTGTTTCCTTGTTACCTTATATTTATTTATTCACTTATCAATTAATATAATAAATTATAACCTAAAATGGTGTAAAATAATTCCAACACCCCATCACACAGCATTCTTTTTTAAAAAATATTGGTATTATATATACTACCCATAAATAATTTTAAGGCCTTGTTATTATGATCCCCTTTTGACAAAATATAGATTCTAGTCGTTTTATTCATTGTTAATATTTGAATATTAGTGTATTTTGTTTGTTAATATTTAAATATTAGCGTATTTTTTAATGTTAGGATATATAAATCTATGTATAAGCTTTCGTGCAATAACCCAATCAATACAAATTATTATCAAGTTATATTGAAGTGCATAGCGTTATTTTTGTATATACCTTAAGTTGTTAATTAATGTAAATTATATTACCTTTAATATTAATTATTGCATTACTATTAATCTGTATATTGTTACGAGACGCTGTTTACTTTATTTTTATTTATATGTACATTTTTTTTGTTTTTCTGTTCTCTATGATCCTTGCACATCTTTTTGTGCCAAATGCCATTTATCATTGCATCGCATGATTCATACAGAATTTTCAAAATTATCGTGGAATGACAAGAATCGGTCAGCTGGTTTTTACGTAATTTTTTGTTTCTTTTTCTGTAATTTTTTTTGTTTCTTTTTTTGTAATTGTTTTGTTTCTTTGTCATTTTTGGTTTTTTTTTGTCATTTTTCGTTTCTTTTTTTGTCATTTTCTGTATAGGAAAAATTAAATTACAAACAACTTATGTACGAAAATATTTAGCTGTGCAGAATGATTTGCTCATAGAATAAGCATATCAAAAACAAATTTAAAGGTTTAGGCAGTTATTGCACACTCACTATTTTTGTAAATCCCTACAAACAAATGTCCTAAATCCCATGAAAAAAAAATCACATGAAAAAATCCCATGAAAAAAATTCCACGAAAAAAATCCCATTTAAAAAAATCCCATGAAAAAAATCCCATGTTAAAAAAATCCTCCAAATCCCATCAAAAATCCCCTAAATTCTAAATCCCCTAAATATCAAGAGAATCCTAAGAAAAGAAGACCCAGTGATTTTGTTTTTTTTTTTGTTTTTTTGTTTAATCAAATGCAGGTCTTATGTTTGAATATATTTTATTGTATAACTGTGATTACTAAGTTTATTTTATTAAGAAGCTCTGCACAAGTGCTCTAAGCAACGTTTTAGCACCTTTGTGAGTTGTGTCCCGTATCGAAAAGATTTGCTTTATAATGGGATTTTCTTGCAGTCATTTTCGTCAGAGGTGTCGTCAATTAAACTACAACGATTAACGATTTATCGATGTTGTTTTACAGAGAAATCAAATGAAATCTTGTCTCATTATAAGGTACCCTTCAATGTTAATATTTATGGATGTGATGTAAAGATTAGGTGTTTTTCGATGTGTAATTGTACATGTTACACCCTACATGCCTTTCCACTATTATTGTATTTAATTATCGCTTGTTAAATTTCTGTACAAAACAAAGAACATTTATTAACGTTAAATGATATTTAATTTAAAGTTCGCTTAGTTGTTGAATGTATCAAAGTGGCCATTCTGCGTCCGACCAGTTAGTACTACTTAAGGTAATGCTTTTAGGCCTTTTGTCACAATACTTTACGTTGTTGTTACTTTAAAAGAATCTAAATAAATATATGATTTCTTTTTTTTTATTTTTAGTTGCTCTTTTATTTTTCTGTTTCTCTTATTTTGTTTTTTTTTTGTTTATATTTCTATCAATTTTTATTTCTTTTTAATTTTGTTTTTTCTTTTTTGTTGTTTTTTTTTGTTATCTGTTTTTTTTTGTGTTTAACAATTTTTGTAGCCCAGTGAGATAAGGTAAGTTTTCTGCAATTGTGCTACAATAAGACCTAAAAAGTATTTATCGTTACTTATGTTTCAATTCATTCTTTTATTTAGTTATCAATTTATTCTTTTATCTATTCATCAACTTATTCTTTCATTTATTTATCCTTTTACTTATATATCAATGTATCCTTTTATTTATACATCAATTTATCCTTTTATTTATACATCAATTTATCCTTTTATTTATACATCAATTTATCCTTTTATTTATACATCAATTTATCCTTTTATTCATTCATCAATTTATCCTTTTATTTATACATCAATTTATCCTTTTATTCATACATCAATTTATCCTTTTATTTATATATCAATTTCTTATTCACAAAAGTCATGAAAGCAACTTTCAGAAATACAAAACGGTAGAGAACGGGAATGGCTGAGAAGTAAGTTGGTGAGCAATAAGCAATGTGATAATTTTAAGACAAGACCTGTATGTAATCCGGTAAATAAGAAATTTAGTGTACGTAAAGGGCTAGATGTACAACCTTTAGCGGTTTAGTTACGATCTTAGCGGGCCCAAAGGGCATAACGATACCGTTGCCCATGGCGTTACATACGGGCCTTGCTGTAGGTAGTCGATTTAGGAACATCGTAGAAGTTACTTTACTTTAGCTTATGAAGAGTGTTAAACATTCTCCGACTGTTAATGTAGTTACCAGTCAACAACATATTTGTACTGATGTATGTATTATATTATTCACAGTAAAACTGTATCAATCTTGCTCATGAATGTTATTTACCTGTCGTAAATTATTTTACTCTTAGGTCTCATGTGTAATATTTCTGCTTCATTAATAAACGGTTAAATTTTTGAGTTTTTTTGATGCATTTTCTGATCTAACTAAATTGAATACGATTTTTTGTTATTTGAAACATTATTATACATATATCTTGGATTAGTTTTTTTGTTTTTGTTGTTTTTTCTTAATTTTAATTAAAATGCTTTCATACTAGCACATATATGTGATATTTACTAGCATGGATAATACTAGCTCAGAATACTAGATACCAGTTATAAAACTAGTTATGCAACCAATTATACAGGCTATAACTAATAATGATAGTAACCTTGAGATCACAACTTGTTTTCTTCATCCGTGACGTAATGCTATCTTGAATCAAGGTCTAGTACATTTCTATGAGGCATTAAATGCGGATTTAGTTTTAAATTGCTTTGAATACGTTATGGAAACAGACTTTTCTGTTAGAACAATAAACAACTATTCAAATTGAGAATATCATAGAAACGAAGTATGTATAATTACATACTAGATAATTATATTGTTTTTACTGCATAGATTCACGTATAGACAATATAATAGAATAAAACCTACAAAAGAACTATATAAAATCTACTAAGAATTATAATTCCAAGAGTAAAGTAAATTAAAAATTAATATGGAAAAGTTACATATTTGTTTAATTTTATGTGCAGTTTTCTTGGTTGTTTTGGGTAGGTACATTATTGTTATTATTATGAGTAGTGAACATCAATTAATTGTAATTGTTTATTAATAATATAAATAACTTATTGGATATACTATAAGTATTATTTTTAATCAATAATATGTATTAGATGGTGCAAAAATCAGGAACAAACGAGGAATAGATCAAAAATCTCTTGTTGATAGTGTCTTACCAACGGGAATGAGATCTATTTATGGACTATTTGCGAATATGTTTGATACAGAAACATTAGGTAAAAAATTAGAAAATTTGACTATTTTTTATTATTCTAAGTTTTTATATATTTTTTTATATGTATATAAATATTTTTTTATAATATATATTTTTATATATAATATTATACTGTCTTTTTTTGTATATTTGCACAGGACTAAATTTTAGACCACGGGCTCTAGATACTAGAGACACTTTAATTTGGTACTCGACAGGCAATAAGAGCAGCTGGCAACATTGGATAAATGATCTGGACAAATTTTTAGAACGTAATATGTAAAATAAAATATAATTTTTTATTTATTTCTTTATATATCTTTATGTGTAATTATTATTTTTTATTTTTAGCTTATCGGGTACCAGACATTGATCATAAAAACCAAATATATAACTGTCAACAAAATCAATCTCCACCAGAAGGAGGAGTTTGTGATTTCGATGTTCGCCATTTTGGACCCTGTACCCCAGAATTTTATTATAGTTTTGGGTCACGTCCTGGACCTTGTGTATTCCTGTCTTTGAACAAGGTGTTTATTTTGAGAACAATTTTTTTTGATATTAGAAAATATTGTTAAATTCTTGTAAATTAATAAAAAAAATTAATTTCAATCTACCGCAGGTTTACGGATGGTATCCTGAATTTTACAATCGAACAGACAATCTTCCCGAAGACATGCCAAAAGATCTACGAGAGTTTATTATTTCGCAAAATGAGAAATCGGTAAATAATTTCCAAATTTTTTCCCGATGATAATTACATTATGATTTTATTTTTTTTCAGCTTAATAATGTTTGGCTAACATGCGAAGGTGAAAATCCCCCCGATGTTGAATTCATGGGCCCTATCTCTTATATACCAAGTCGTGGTTTCCCTAGGCAATATTTCCCATATAAGGCTCAAGGAGGCTATCTTAGTCCTCTAGTAGCCATTAATTTTGAAAGGCCGACAAGTAAGTTAATAGAACCGTAAATCTATGATAGAATGTTCTATTTGTACTAATAATCAGAATCGATTATGTCTATACCTTATATTATAGAGTAAATATTATTTTTTAACATAATATTTTTCCTTTCAGGTGGGGTAGCCATAAATGTCGAATGCAAAGCCTGGGCAAAAAATATTGATCACAAAAAGGGCGAAGGATTGTTACACTTCGAGTTATTAGTAGATTAATAATTAATATATAATAATAATAATATATTAATTAGTAATCTACTAATACATATTTCATACTTATAAATATTTGTATCGATATTAAATACTTAAAAAAGCATTTTTCATATATTCATATATAATATTTTCATATATAATATTTATATATATAACTTTATTATGTATTACATAAATATCTGTACTTATAAAAAAAAGTTTATCGATTAAAATAGAACTTTGTTAGTAAACAAGAAAGTGTGATAACTGAAGACATGAGTAGTAATCAACTCGTTGGTTGAAAGTAATTAACTTAGTGTGAATTCTGAACTGTTTAAATAAGGTCGAAAATATGAATAAACTGAACGGTTTATTTTTTTATTGTGCGATATTTTTGATTATTTTAGGTAAGGATCTGTGTCACAATAATATTAATTAATTATAGGTAATGTAATAATAATTATTATACTGTAATAATAATTATTATAATGTAATAATAATTATTATTGTAAAATAATAATAATTATTATAATGTAATAATAATTATTATTATAATATAATAATAATTATTATAATATAAAAATAATAATAAATACCCTTCATTAAATTATGAATTAGATCCTACATCATCTACAAATAAACGGGAAGCCGATAATGAATTACTTATTAACATTCTACCAATCGAAATGAGAACTTTTGTTCGTATGGTGGTGGATGAGGTACCTCTAGGTAAATAAATTTCCCTATTTAATTTATAATTATTAAATCTTATTTATTTATTTATTTTATCTTCATGTTATGATCATTTTATTTCCACAGCGTTAAATGTTAGACCAAAATCCCGAGGCCATAATAATAGGCTAATCTGGTATACTTCAAGCGACAACAACACTTACAAACCTTGGCAAAACGATATAAACGAATTTCTATTACGTAATATTAACTATAAACAATTACTGATCTCATTCTTTTTTATTTGGCTATATTCAGGGTTTTTGTTTTTATTTTATTTTGTTTTATTTTATTTTATTTTATTTTTATTGCAGCCTATAAAAATGTAGATATTAATAACAAAAATATTATTAATTGCAAATGGAGAGAATCGCCACCTGAAGGAAAAATTTGTGCTGTCGAAGATGTTTCGTATCGACCTTGTATTCCGGAATTTGATTATGGATTTAGTTCTCCACAAAGTGGGCCATGTGTCTTTCTCACAATTAATAAGGTTTTTGCTTTGATTTTTTTTATTATTTTTTTTTATTATTTTTTTTTATTATTTTTTTTTATTACTTTTTTTATTACTTTTTTTATTATTTTTTGTTTTCCATGTTATAATAGGTATATGACTGGGAACCCATTTATTTTAATGAGACGACGGGACTACCGTCAAATATGCCACCGTATTTACAGAACCGAATAAGAGATAATTATAATACCTATGAGGTATATAAATTAATATCATTGAATATAGAGTATATACTCTATATTCAATGTTAATATTGAAATATTAATAAACTTTTGAAACGTACCTATGTATAATAATACAACAAATTAAATGTATTTTCATTTTGTGTAGCATAAAACAGTGTGGGTAACATGTGAAGGTGAAAATCCTGCAGATGTCGAATACTTAGGTCCTATAAATTATTTTCCAAACCTAGGTTTTCCAGGATACTATTTTCCATTCAAGAATCAAGAAGACTATCTGAGTCCGGTAGTGGTCATTTACTTTGAAAAGCCTGCTCGTAAGTTGACTTACGATTTTTAATATCTTTTTATTTATTTATATATTTTTTTTATTTATACATTTTTTTTATTTATACATTTTTTTTATTTATATATTTTTTTATTTATATATTTTTTTATTTATTTATTTTTCTGTTTATTTATGTAGGAGGTGTTATTGTGAACGTCGAATGCAGACTCTGGGCACAAAATATTCCACAGGACAGAGACAAAGGTTTAGGATTGGTGCGCTTTCAATTGTTGATAGATTAATATTTTCATTGTAAATATTTATGAGGAAACTAACGAAAACTATATAATATACTTAAATTAAAAACAATACGGAATGCAGATTAATAAGGTTATCAATTAACATATACATTTCTGTGAATAGACATAAAATTGATAAGAGAATAAAATTGTATTACAAAAACTTCAGTATGAATCTTGATTTTGGTCAATGAAATGGATAAGTTACATGTTTTGTTTGTGTTTGGTACACTTTTCTTGATCATATTAGGTAAGAAGAATTTTTGTTGCCCTTTAAATATTATTTCAAATGTTATTTTAAATGTTTAAATGTTATTTTATATGTTTAAATGTTATTTTAAATGTTTAAATGTTATGTTAGTGTATTATAAAACATTATCTATTTGCAACTCCAGCGTCCAAAAATAAACGGGAAATCGATAAACAATTACTCGTTAATATGCTACCACCAGAAATGAAATCTATTGTTCAATTGATAGTAAAACCTGACGAACCGCTAGGTGAGTAGTCCTAAAGTTTACATTTAATAATCATATTATTATATTATTCTGTTTAAAATTTAATATTATTTTTCCCTTTCACAGCATTAAATTTTAGACCAAGACTCCCAAATGATAAACTAATTTGGTATAAAGCAACCGACAAAAGTAGTATCCAGTATTGGCAAGACGATATCTATAAGTTTCTATTACGTAATATAAATATTTATATATCCTTTTTTATATATTACTTTTTTTATGACAAAAACATATGAGATTTTGTTTTTTTTTATAGCCTATGAAAATGAAAGAAGAGAAAATACTGTTCATTGTAGACGGGGGGAACCGCCACCCGAAGGAAAAGTTTGTGATGTTCCACTGAATGCATATAATCCTTGTACTCCAAGATATAACTATGGATTTAATTCTACTAATAGTGGACCTTGTGTCTTCCTCACAATGACTAAGGTTTCTAGTTGTTTTTCATATTATCGTATAACATGGTTTTCTTATTATGTTATACTTTTCTTATTATGTTATATTTTTCTTATTATGTTATACTTTTCTTATTGTTATACTTTTCTTATTATGTTATACTTTTCTTATTGTTATACTTTTCTTATTATGTTATACTTTTCTTATTATGTTATATTTATCTTGTTATATTATATTTTTCTTATTATATCATAGGTATATGGCTGGCAACCTACTTACTATAACGAGACAACACTTCCACTGAATATGCCACCTTATCTACAAAACCTTATACTACAAAAAGAAGGATTTGATGAGGTACATATAAATATAAGAATTTAAAGAGCAATTCATTTAAAACGAATGAATGAATTAAAATCCCCTAAATATAATGTATAATAACAGATGAATATATTTTCCTTTTATTCAGTCCGAAACAGTGTGGGTAACATGCGAAGGTGAATCACCAGTCGATATAGAAAACATTGGCCCAATTCATTATTTTCCAGAACGAGGTTTTCCAGGACAATATTTTCCTTATAAGGATCAAGAAGAATATCTTAGTCCGATAGTAGCCATTTTCTTTGAAAAGCCAGCACGTAAGTTAACTGATTTTAAAAAGTCATAATCTATTGACAGTTAAAACATTAACAGTTAAATCATTAGAAAAAAAAAGATTAGAAATAGTTAGTTGAATGATTCCAATTATTTTAATTTTATTTCAGGTAGAGTCATCATAAATGTCGAATGCAAACTTTGGGCAGCAAATATCGAACAAAATAGAGATACAGGTCTCGGACTTGTGCGCTTTCAGTTGCTCATAGATTAACAAATTATTTTAAATACACAAATACGTTTTAAGTAACTTTAAATAGGACACATTACTTTGTATATGTATTATCACAGATAATCTGTGGTATTATTTAATATTTTAAAGTAAAGTCTTTGGTAAGTATTATTTAATTATATAAGGAAATGTTATCACTTGAAATATAAGTTTGTTAGTAAACAAGAAAATGTGATAACCGAAGATATCAGTAATAAATAATTTTGGAAGAATTCCCAGCAGTTTAAAAGTGGTCAACAATATGGATAAATTGAATTTTTTAATTTTTACTTTTGCGGTTTTTTTAACTAGTTTACATGTATTAGATGCTAGGCAAAATCTCGGTAAGTAATTGATTTTCATTTTTGTTATTTTTTTCTCAGTTTGAATCTTTATAATAATAATATTTTTTAAGATATTAAAGATATTCGTTAAGATATTAAAGATATTCGTTAAGATATTAAAGATATTCTTTATTTTCACAGCATTAAATTTTAGACCAAAACTCCCAGGTTCACAAAGCAGGCTAATACGATATAAATCAAGTGAGAATAGGACTTTCGAATACTGGCAAAACGATATAGATGAATTTCTATTACGTAATATTATTATCAATCTGTTATTGTTACTATTGTTATCTGTTTATGTTCATGATTAGTTTTTAGTGCTTAATTTTAAAAAAGGAGATTATATTTTATTTTATTTTTTTAGCTTATAGAAACATAGATAAAAACAACAGAAATATTGTTGAGTGCAAAGGGTCAATAACACCAGCTCATGATCAAAGTTGTACTGTTGAAGTTGATACTTATAGACCTTGTACCAAAAAAGATGGTTATGGATTTGGTTCTGATTATAGTGGACCATGTGTCTTCCTCACTATCAATAAGGTTTAAATTTATTCTTTTTTATTTATTTTTTTTTCGTTTATTTTTTTTTGTTTGTTTTTATTTATTTTTGTTTTTATTTATTTATTTGCTTTTATTTGTTCTTTTCTGTTTTATATCAGATAAATGGCTGGATACCTAATTTCTATAATGAGAGAATACCAGTACCAGCAAATATGCCAACATATTTACAGAACCGTATAAAGCAATCATTTGGACATGAGGTATATAACTAATCTTCTGCATGAAATACATATGTATTATTATTATTATTGAATATTATTATTCTTATTAAATATAATAATAATAATAATAACACAATGAATGAATTTTTTTATTATATTATTCTCTTTAGCTCGCAACAGTGTGGCTAACATGCGAAGGCGAAAATCCATACGATGTTGAAAACTTAGGTCCTATTCATTATATCCCAGGATTTGGATTTCCGGCAAAATATTTCCCATACAATAATCAAGAAGGCTATCTCAGCCCGATAGTAGCCATTTATTTCGAAAAACCAACACGTACGTTTATTTAATAATAAGTAATATTACTTAGTACTATTATTATATAACAAGTAGTACTATTATTATATAATAATAGTACTTTTACATTTAATGTAATTCTGTTACTAAAAATGTGTTTTTTTATTATAGGTGGGATCATCATAAGCGTGGTATGCAAACTATGGGCACCAAATATTCTACAAGACAAGGATAAAGGTCTAGGATTAGTTAATTTTGAGTTGCTCATAGATTAACGTATTTTTTACAATTAATTGTTTTTTTTTTAAATTAAGACCGAACATAACATTTTCAAATATAAAAGAAGTCAAGATTATGTATTTAGAATTAATATAAAAATATGAAGAGACACTACAAAGACGATATCATAAAGTTGCTATATTTTATAATTTACCTCTTACCGATATTTAGCGGCCAAAGGAAGGATATAGTGCATCCGATGTTGTCGATTATCCGTAGTTTCACAAATAAGGCCTCTAATACCACATATAACTAGACCTACATATAACTAATACACAATAAGTCTAGCTCACAACAATGCACAACACATCACACAACATTATAACTTAACTCTTTATTTTATCACAGAAGATTTTATGAAGAAAAACAGATTACTTAAGTTATCACAAATTGTCTTAAAATCTCTAATTATCCGATAAATCTCCGAATTTCCCGAGAAAAGTCTAACAAGAAACTAAAGAACTCAAAACAAATGTCAAACTTTCAATTGTCAAACATTTACAGGAAGTGCTCTCTGATTGGTGGTTGTCATGGAAACCGTCGAATGACAGAAGGCGCGCAAGCGCGAAAATTTAAAATTGATGTAAATTCAATGTAAAATCACATATTTGATGTAAATTCAATGTAAAATCACATATATGTGGTAAAATCACAAATTATCTGTGGTAAAATACACTTACTTGTTAATGATTACTTATTTTAATAATAATAATAATAATAAGGCGCGCCATTGTGTCATTTCGTCATCTCCGTTTCGAGAACCAATCAGAGAGCATTTCCTGGAAATTTTTGACAATGCAAAGTTCTTCATTTGTTTTAAGTCGTTTATTGGCTTCTTGTTGGACGCTTCTTCGCTATATTCGTGATTTATCGGATAATTTGCGATTTCCCGGATAATTTGTGATAATTCAGGTGATTCGTGATAACTCAGGTGATTAGTGATAGCTCAGGTGATTCGTGATAACGGATAATTCGTGATAACTCAGGTAATTCGTGATAACTAGCTTGATAACTCTGTAATGTTCTTTACAAACATTCGTGAACATTCCACTACATATAATTTTACTCAGAGTAAGCAAAAGACAGATGTGACTGATTAAATATGTATAATATCTTTTTGTTCATAAAATTTTCTCTGATAAAATGATCTGTGATATAATAATAATAATAATAAATAAAATAATCTGTAATAAAATAAAAAGTTAGGTGATAATGTGTTTGTGCATTGTTCTGTATTCCAAAGCAAGCTTGATTGGAACAAGACGGATCTAAGAAATCGAAGGCCAAAGAAGTTGAAGAGCAGCAAAATAAGGTAACGATCCTTTACGGTTTAATTTTTATCGTTTACGTTGTCGTACATACACTAATGCAGGTTTTATTTTGTAAATTACGGACAATCGACAATATCGGACACACTTTCACTTTTTAGATTGTTATATAATAATATAGAGTAACTGCACTAAAGTCGGACCCCCTATTTGTTTTTCATTAATAACTTTCTTAATGTTGAACTAAAATTTAATTTCTTAATCTAAAAAAATATATTTATTAGTTAGTTTAAATATATTTTCTTGAGTTGAACCCATTTAGTTGTTTTACTAATATAATG
>JAWQRP010002632.1:0-15079 GCA_033557875.1 Quadriops clusia | reverse complement strand
ATTTGTGATTTTTTCGCATTTTGCTATACCACAACTTTTGTTCCTATTTACATGTAGAATAGTCGTTAGTATTTTTTTTTAATTTCCAAAAATTTAGTCTAAAATATTTTTTTTTGGCCAATCTACAGGGAATTTCAAAAATGCTAACAGGCTAGGAGAAAAAAAATTGAATATTATGCCGTTTGTTTCATGGCGATATCTTATTCCTACGTGAAAAAATATCTAAAATACGTTTTAAGGTATGACTAGCTGTCTGTTAAAAGTGAAAGTATGCATACTAATAAATCATATCCACATAAATAGGACATTCCTTACCTACAAAAAAAAGTTCAATTTTTTTAATAATCCTATTACCAAAGGAAAACCCTACAGGCTAATATTTAATTGTAAAACTAAAATGTGTTAACGTTACAACGAGCTACTTAATTTAAGAAAATTAATGTGGTAAATAAATAAAGTATACTTACTGAAATACAGATATTTGTCCATAAATATCGCCAACAATTAAATAATTACCACAAGGGGAAAATGCTTGGCTTAGAACAGTGTTATAAAAATTCTTGTTTACCATTTTGACGGTCTGTCGGCGTCCTAACCTAAAACAATTTGAGCTTGTCACATTTCATAAGCAGGGTTGCCAGGAAAATTGTTGGCAATGCCGTTGGGCAATGCTAAGCATATAAGCAGGCAAATGAGGCAAACCCACCATGAAATGAAAATTCCCCAGGACCGTTAGAGCTGTCACGTTGACTCTTTCTTTAGAAATATTGCACATGTATGGTGCAAGTAGTTTTTAGAATTGATTTATTTACGTAAATATCGACTAGTGAACTTCTAAGATGTCCAAGAGAGGCAACAAAAAGAACGCAAAAGACGATTTTGATCTTCCGCCTGAAAAAGAGAATAAAGCAACGAAAGGGAAAAAAGGAAAAGGTATGAACAGATATAGATTTTAGGTTAAAGCTTTAATATTAAGTTTAGATTGTAAAATTCTTGTACCAATATTTCTAATTCTAGTTAATATTATCAGAGTTTCAATTTAAAATATAGAACTAACGGTTTGCAAACGTTTTTGAGTTAATCACAAAGAACACATTTATGGAATGACCTTTCTCTGATTACTGAGATTTTTGGGAAACTAATTATCCTTTGCTCAAATTATTAGCACTTATTTAGTTTAAATAATGAAATCATAAGTTGAGTCTAACATTGGTTAAATGATTTTTAATTAGAGTTAGTTCTTGTTATCATAAAAAAATTATTCTTAAGGCTTATTTACACCAAGTGAGCATTGTTTTTGAACACTGTTCGCAAACGTTCTTGAACATGATGCTCGGGCGGTGTAAACACTCTGCCACGCCGAACAGAGTTTGCGAGCCCTGTTCTTGAACGTTTTAGAGTGTTCCGTCGGTTGTCGGTAAACTGACGAATCATCAAAGGATTCAGCATTTGTTGCTCGTCCGTAAAAGGCATATTTGCGAGAACTCGAGCTATTGTTGTTGGGTATCATCTCCTGACACTTTTTCTTTTGCTGGGAACTTGTTTGAATGTTCGAAAACAACTGCTCGTAAGACGTGCTCACGCAGTTTGAACGGAAGTTCCCAAAGCGCGTTTGCGAATGTTTTTGAACGTTTTCGAACGTTCGCAAACAATGCTCGCTTGGTGTAAATAAGCCTTTAGACGAACATAAAGCTAATAATGAATCAAATTAACAATAAAATATGTCGAAATGTTAGGTACTGTGGTTTAATTTCTGCATGGCAGTATCATAATGTAGTATTACGAGAAATAACTCTTCCAGAGTCAAGTACACTTGAATACTTTACAATATTTCCAAATGCACGTTCACCATTAGGCAGAAACACAAAAACTCCTGTCAAATTACGAAAATAAAATAAATCTCTTTTTTTATGTTGGTTAAATAAATTTTATTTATTAAAATTATTCTAGGAAAAGGAAAGAAAGATGATGATTGGAGTGATGATGATGATTCTAAAGCTCCTCCACTCAAAGAAGTAGCACCACCGAAGCCAATCAAGAAAGATGATAAAAAAACCAAGCAGAAGAAAAAGAACGATGGTTTTGATAGTGATGATGATGAGAAAATTCCATCGCTTAAGATGTCTGATGACGAGCAAGAAACAGCAAAGCCTGCGAAGAAATCCGAAAAACGGGGAAAGCAGAAGAAGAAAAACGACGGATTTGACAGCGATCAAGACACTGAGTTCAGCATCAAAGAAGACGAGGAGATAAAACCAGCACAGAAGAAAACAGACAAAAAATCAAAGCAAAAAAAGAAATTTGAAGTGTTAGATAGCGATGATGAAGTTAATAGTGAAGTTGTTTCTGAAGAAGAAGTAAAACCGGCCCCGAAAAAAGGAAATGCAAAGAAAGCTGATAAAAATAAACAAGGTAAGAAGAATAAGAAGGTGGTTGAAGCCGAGGATGATGAAAAATCTGATGTGAGTGAAGAGATTGAGGATAGTGCAGAATCAGATTTGGGAAATAATGCAAACAAATCTAATAATAAACAGAAAAAAAATGAAGAGGAAGGTGATGTTGGAGACGTTGCTGAAGCTATGGACGATTTGGCTATTAAAGAAAGTGAAGAGAAAGAGGGGAATGGACTGTCAGAAAAGAAGATGACCCACAAGGAGAAGAAAAAATTAAAGAAACAACAGGAATATGAGAAGCAAATGGAGACAATGTTGAAGAAAGGAGGGCAAGGTCATTCTGAATTAGACAGTAATTTTACCGTATCCCAAACTCAGAAAACTGCTGGTCAACTTGCTGCTTTGGAGAACGCAGTTGATATAAAAGTGGAAAACTTTAGTATTTCTGCTAAGGGTAAAGATTTGTTTGTTAATGCTAATTTATTAATTGCAAACGGACGGCATTATGGCCTTGTGGGTCCCAATGGTCATGGGAAAACTACATTACTGAGGCATATTGCTCAACGTGCTTTTGCTATTCCTCCAAATATTGACATTTTGTATTGTGAACAAGAGGTTGTGGCTGATGATAATTCGGCAGTTGAAACAGTATTGATGGCAGATGTTAAAAGAACCGAGTTATTGGCTGAATGCAAGAAATTAGAGGAAACAGGTGATCTGAATAAGCAAGATCGACTTAATGAGGTATACGCAGAATTAAAAGCTATCGGGGCCGATTCTGCAGAACCTAGGGCAAGAAGGATCCTTGCTGGCTTAGGCTTTACTAAAGAAATGCAAGATAGGGCTACCAAAAACTTCTCGGGAGGTTGGAGAATGAGGGTGTCCTTAGCTAGGGCTTTGTACCTAGAACCAACTTTACTTTTGCTGGATGAACCTACTAACCATCTTGATCTAAATGCTGTTATTTGGCTTGATAATTACCTTCAGGGGTGGAAGAAAACTTTGTTGATTGTATCGCACGACCAATCTTTCTTGGATAATGTGTGCAATGAAATTATTCATTTAGACCAGCAGAAACTTTATTACTATAAAGGCAACTACTCTATGTTCAAGAAGATGTTTGTGCAGAAAAGAAAGGAAATGATTAAAGAATATGAGAAACAAGAGAAGAGGTTAAAGGAGCTGAAGGCCCACGGACAATCCAAAAAACAGGCTGTAAGTATTTTCAAATGTTTAAACTTTTTGTCTATTAGATGAATATTCTATAAAACTTTGACACACATTTTGTGTATAATGCACAACCAGAAAAACTACTTAAATATGTAGTAAATTAAATTTGTCTTTATTATATTAATAATTCAATTTATTAATTATTTTGATTTTATTAAATTTACTTTCCTCATTAGGAAAAGAAGCAAAAAGAAGCTCTAACACGAAAGCAAGAGAAAAACCGCACAAAAATCCAAAAGGAAGAAGACACTACACCCACAGAACTACTTCAAAAGCCGAAGGACTACATAGTGAAATTTTCATTCCCCGATCCGCCCCCGTTGCAACCCCCAATTTTAGGATTGCACAACATTACGTTTGCATACCCAAGTGGAGTAACTTTATTCAGAGACACTGATTTTGGCATAGATCTAAACAGTCGAGTTGCCATAGTGGGTCCTAATGGTGTAGGAAAATCAACATTCTTGAAGTTACTCACAGCAGACATATCCCCTTTGAAAGGAGAACAAAGGAAAAACTATAGATTGCGCATCGGGAGGTTCGACCAGCACTCTGGTGAACATCTGACGGCTGAAGAGACTCCATCCGAGTACTTAATGCGTTTATTCGATTTACCTTACGAAAAAGCTAGGAAACAATTAGGAACTTTTGGATTAGCTAGTCATGCACACACCATTAAAATGAAAGATTTATCCGGGGGCCAGAAAGCTCGCGTGGCTTTAGCAGAACTTTGTCTGATGGGCCCTGACGTAGTAATCCTCGATGAACCCACTAACAATTTAGATATCGAATCTATAGATGCGCTAGCCGATGCTATCAATGAATACAAAGGCGGTGTCATAATCGTTTCTCACGATGAAAGATTAATTCGGGACACGAACTGCACTTTGTATATTATCGAGGATCAAACAATTAACGAACTGGATGGAGACTTTGACGACTACCGAAAGGAGCTCCTTGAGAGTTTGGGAGAAGTCATTAATAATCCTAGTATAGCAGCGAATGCAGCAGTCGCCCAATAAATAATTTATTATTGAATGAAAATGAATAGGCCATACAAGCTTTTGGTTCTTTACGCTAATTTAGTAATCCATATTATAGTTAATATAATAAAATTATACAACATACATGTTTTAATGATTTTTTTGTTTGCACAAGTTTCATGTTTTTCTTCATTTGCCGGAATAACAATTTTCTAAAAATTTGTTTTATGTGGTTACTGCGATAAGAACTTGTATAAATGCATAGGAGAAAATGTATAAATAATAATAAAAAAATTATTTTGTATTAATTTTTTCTTTTATTCCTTAATTTGCCAATGCTCATTGAGTGCTGCATTTACAATTCCCAGGTAGCGTTACTTGACCATTGTAAAAATAGCCCTAAATGAGATTAAATATTGTAATTTTGATTATTTATTATTGACAATCTGCAGAATACAAGCTTTGTTCCTAATTTAATTGCTGCCGTATATAAAATACTGAATTAATCATTATCAAAATTAAGAATAACTTTATGGAGACGTTTCAAATAATTTTCTGAATAATTAGGTAAGTATGGGCAAAAATGTTTCGCAAATTGATAAAATATAGGGTAATAAATGTTGTAATATAAAATAGGATAACCGTTTATTTTTAAAAAATAAAAAGGGAAAATACTAGTACATTACTTAATCCAAGTTCATAAAGTCCTGATTGGAAGGCCAACCTTCGAGAGTGTCGTGATCTCTGTCTGGCGTAATATCTCTTGCTTCAACAACATAAGATGAATTGCCATCGACAACAGTCACATAATAAGCACCGTTAATCTTTCCTGGGAATTGGGCTTGGCGGCCTAAATTGCTAATGCCCTCTTGAGCCCTTTGATTGTTTGGATCAATTCTGAGTGCTGTTGTATAATGCTCGAAAGCTTCGTCATCTCGGTGCAAGTTTATTAATACATCACCTACAGAAAAGTATTAACATTTATATTACAGTTACCATTTAAAGAAAAATAAGGAATACATAAATAATTTATACATACCTAATAGTTGATGTGTGCGAGCAGACGTTACCACCTCGGAATGATTCTTAAGTAATACATATTCTTCTTCATACCTTTGCTCTTGATCCAAATGTTCAGCTAGCAATAAAACGGCAGGAGAATATGTTTGGTCTTGCATAAGAGCTCGTTGTAAGTATCCTTTCACCTTGCAAGTCATCATGGGATCTTTAGTCAAAACCGATGCATACAACTGAAAAATGACGTAATTTTTTAATCATACACTGTTGATTATTTGTCGGTATTACAGTGAAACTTTAATTAACTGAATGTAATTTGGAATTGGTAAATATGATTGAATATGTCAATATAAATATGAAAGGGGCTAAACAGACAGATAGTTTCAAGGAATTAATTAAAGGAGTAAAAAAGTAAGAAGTGAACATACTAACGTTATAAGAAGCAAAACAACTTGAAATGAAATTTATAGAAATTGTAAATATTTTAACAAGGAGTACTTACTGTAAGAACTTGAGGTGTATTATTAAGTTGCTTACAAGCAATCAAAGCATATCTTAAAGCGTCACTAACATGATTCCCCATTGCTAAATAACACTCAACGATAACTTTGTGTCCTTCGAACCTATAAGGAGCTATTTGTCGGACTTCGTCTCCATGTCTAATGACATCGCTATAATGATTGAGCTGTAGGAAAGCGTTTGCTTTCAAAAGCAAAGCTTCCACATTTTTCTTATTTAGTAGCAAAGCCTGAGCAGCGAAATAAATGGATCTCTCGTACTTCTTGGTAGCATACATCCAGTACCCGTTCACAGTCCATTGTTCCGCAGTCCAATTGTTCACATTTGTATCCGCATATGTTAAGCGTTCCAGCTCTTTCAATGAATCTTTTTCACCATGATGTGCGAGTAAAAATGCAAACAAATCTCGACCTTTCTTCATATGCGGTAGGATACGAAAAGCCCTCTGCATACACGTCAAAGCCTTGTTATATTCACACAGCAAAGTGTGACAAGACGCCATAGAAATTAGTAAAATGGGATTGTTTTTCAAGAGCCCTTGCGAATCTAAGCCCTTAAACGATTGCACAGCACTTGTCAAGTCTCTAGAGTACATTTGTGCCTGTGCTCGAAGCCAAGTATTCATCCAATTTAACTCCGTCGTGGTTTCCAACATCAAAGAATTTACTTCAGCCCCATTAACTCCTAACTTCAATAAGTTCTCAGCGGCTTCTAAACATAAAGGACTTTCCCGCAAAACCTCCTTATAGCAAGTAATGGCTGCCCGTTCTGACCCATTCTCCCTGTACAAATTCCCTAATGACATGTTCACTTTCGCGGATCGAGTCCTAGCAGGAATACTTTGCAGGACCTCAATGGCTCGTTGTAACTGCTTCTGCTTAACGCAGCAAATGTGCACTTTGAATTTAATGTCCATATCATTAATGCTGTCTTTCTGGTTCTCTGGAATTTTCATCGCATTCTTCGGCTTGAGTATGAACTTTCGAATTTGTAAAGCTTGCATGTAAGCGTTCTCGGCCTCTTGGTACTGCTGGGTTTGGAAGAACGAGTCGGCATAGAGTACGTATATTTGGAAACGCATGAACGGGGTTACTTCTTGTTTTTGATCGCATATTGTTAACAATAAATCACACTGAAACATATATTGTAAAAAAAATTATGTAGAGGCATCACCTGCTTATGGAATATGATGTATACATTAATTTATCTATTTCTTCAATAATTTTATTTGTTTTAAATGCACAAAACTTATTATTATTGTTAGAAAGCACATAGAATTATTTACAATTTGTTATTTTACATGCTTTTATCTATTTATTCAAATTATTTATATTATACCATTGAATATAGAGTATATACTCTACATTCAATGATTATACTAATTCATCAGAATTTATGAATTCTTTAATTGCTTTGTTTTGTTCATTGAATTGATTGTTTTTTGGCTATACAGTTTTAATTTTCCTGACTTATTCCTATATAATTAAGTACTTTACATGATTACAACAAACTTTATTATATTCAACAGAAGGTGTGCGGGAAGCCACGCCCTTCTTAAATTAAAACTTTTTTATTTAATCCTTCCTTTCCTAGATATTTGTAACTATTCATGAATAAATTCACTCTAGTTTATTAAATTTAAAAATGTATATAATATTTTTTTTAAGATAAAAAAAAGTACCAAAATGTATAAAACTTTCAGGTGGAAGGAATACTAATTTTACGATGTTTAAAACTAAGCAATAAAGCTTCCTGAAATATCTTCAATTGAAGAATTTACTGCTAATTAAAAATTAAGTAACAAAACTGAGGCTCACCATTCGTATCACATTTGTATACAATTCTTGCTCAAAAAGAGAAGACAACTGTTTCACTATATTATTCATTTTCGACACTATCAATTATATGATTCTTTTATATTTTAGTCTATTTTATACTTGGGAATGAATTGTATCAGTTATCAAACATGTTAAAGATGTATAATGTGGTTATGTTTCTGTTTGCTGCTGTCACAGATAAAAATTCTGACGTATATGGCCTTCACAGAGGTTAGTAACTTTTAGTGTACCAATTTAAGCAAAAAAAAACAAACTAAAAAATCAATTCACTATCTACTCAATGTACGCGAAATTAAACAGAACCATCCCAAAAAAATACGTTATTGAAATGATTGTGTCTATTATTTATCTCCTTAATATAAAACTTTGCATTAATTTAAACCGTAAGCCATGAATTGCACAAGTTTATTTAAAAGTCGATAATGCAGAAAACTGTTTAAAAAACGCAGTTGGTTATGAAATTTGACAGAGAAACGTAATTTTGAAGACTGTTTGAATTGCACAACGAATTTATGCAACTACAATATAAAACATTTTTTTAAAAGTTCAAAATAATAATACGTTATAAGGTATATGGTGCATCAAGTATATTCATTTAAAACAATTATTTGTTAAGTAAAGCAAAACTGATTAAAAGTGTAAGCTTACAAGAATAAAAATGGATCCAGCATGGGTAGACCCTTTCGAAATGAATTTAAAAAACTTACAGCCTTCAACGGAAAGTATAAACAACCCAATCGAAGGAGTGACATCTAATATCCAGAATTGTCAGTGCGACATGCTTGGAAACGACTTGGCAATAGCGTATTATAAAAGGGTAATCAACATGTTGCTTAGTGATGTCAGCGTAGATCAAACCGATCCGACGCTTTACACTGGGCAAATAAGTGCGAACTTGCCGACAGAAAGCTATAATGTCCTAAAGAAATTTATGATTGCCCCAGTTTTAGAAAAAAAGCATTACGAACAAATCGATTTTATTTTACAAAGTGCTTATAAAAAATCAACAATGGAGAACATCTCCAATTTCGTGCTGTCTTGGCATGACTACTTATTCCTGACGATGACTTTACGAAGCATTGGAATTTTTCTAGGGATTATCGTTGCCTTAACACTGTGTATAAAGTTGTATAGGGCTAAAGTAACAGTTTGGGCGGTTGTGAAGATTTTAATTTTTTTGGGCTGGATCGTAGATTACGGTTTTACTTGGATCCATCTATATCAAGTGGCAGAGGTTAATCAAATGGTGGACTTGCTAAAGTTGAAGTCCATTCCCGAGAATTGTGATCCGACAAAAATGAATATGTGGAAACGTATTTGGGAATTTGTTAGTAAGTGCCAATTTGACTACTCATCAATTTTATCACTGATCATTATTATACTCATTTTGATTAAAAATTAAATAAATAATATTTATTTTACTAGGTGGCTCAGACGAGTGTAAACAATACCATCAAGCCATGTATAACGATGTATTTTGGAGCATAGGACCTCTTACAGTTTTATCCGAACAACTTCTGATTCCCGCTACAAATCTAGGAGGTGCATTTGGAAATGTAATCAAGGGAATATTAGGTATGAATTTCATGCTTTATGTACCTTTTTTTAACTCCATTCACTCTAAACTTCTGCACTAATATCATTTCAATTTGCACAAGAAAATATTAATTTTATTTTCAGGCTCTCTCCCATGGGGAATGAACATAATTTTGTTACCATTCTTACTCGTATTTATTTGCATAATGGCTTGCTTACTCTTATCCTTTTTAACAGATACAAATTTCGAACTAAACTTATATCATATGCTCAAATTTAAATTCAATAACAAAAAGAAAACAAGTCTACAAATCTCTGAAGCAGCAGAACATGTCATGCATAGGCAAATGATCGAAGAGGTGGAATTACCAAGAAATATTTTCAAAAGTTTTTGGCCGAAAAATATCGCAAATAATAGTAACAAAACAGAGATGGCAAAATATAATAAAATAAAGTTGGCAAGTAATAATAAAAAAGAATTTCAAAGTAACAAAAAAGAATCATCGAAAGACAAAACTTGTAGTTCAGAATTTTTGCAAATAGCTAAAAGTTCCTATACTTCCTATGGGGAGCCTAGGGGTATGACAAATAAAGACTATGCAGAGAAGACAAGTGGAAATGGAGATACTGTTGAATACACAAAAAGTACAAGATTAGAAAATTTTGACTGTGATAAACATTGTATAAGCAATGATGGTAGTGGTGATTCAGTTTATTCTATAAAAAGGAACACATGAAGAGTGATCGGAAAATTTTAACAAATTTAATATGTAATTGCGATCACTGTGTATTTTTATAACTTTTTTCTATTTATCTATTGTATCTTGCATTAATTGTATGTATATATTTTTACTACTGAGGTATTATATTATTTTTTATTGTTGTTTATCAGTACTTACTCTAATTAATATTAAAACTCTATTTTATTTAAAAGAAAAATATTCTAGTGTTACCGAGAACAATTTCTTTTTCTAGATTCTTTGCCATGGGGTATCAACATAATACTACTGCCCGTTTTACTCATATTTTTCTGCATTATCACATGTTTAATCCTTTCCTTTGTTACGGACACCAATTTCGAATTAAACCTCTTTTACATGCTGAAATTCAAATTTAACAATGATAACCGGAAGGAAATAGAAAATGCTTTCCATCGAATGACTATTGGTCAATTGATGCACAGGCCTATGATCCAAGAAGTTCATTTACCTGCAGGAAATGAAACTAGTGAGGAACTTGTGGCAAGTTCTCTGCGTAAATCAATAACTAACAATAAAGTGGAAACAGAAGGTGCCTTAGGAACTATAAAGGATGTTTCGGTTGCTAATAGCACAAATATTAACACAAAGTTCGATAAAAATGATAAATCTCAAGAAGCCCACAAAATTGAAAATTCTAACGATGGAAACGATAATAAATGTGTCGAAGAATGTGAATTAGAGAATAAGACACTTAAAGGTATTGAAACAGAAAATTATGTTGAAAATAAATGTGATATTGAAGGAGATTGTAACTTAGAATTAGAGTCAAAAAGTGTTATAAGTGAAAGAAGTTTGATTGATGTTGCTGTACAAACATCATATTTGAAGAAGCAATTGTAATAAGAATATGTGATAAAATCGTGAAAATAATGTAGAGAGCTGATTGTATTTATAAATTTGAAGGATAATAAAATTTTGTATTTTATAAAAAAGATATTTTATTTATCCAATACAAGAATTTTATTAGGGGAGCACAAATGTAATATTAATTCAAAGTTTTTATATACCTATAAAATAATTGATAATTATAAAATAAGTGAACATAAAATAGATAACACAATACTTTTAACATTTTCGAATAAATAAATTGCATCTTTCATATAAGAAATAGAAATAAAAATATAGAGTTTCTGTGTAGATTAAATTGCAATAATTGCTATATTCATTACAATTAAAATATATTCCAAAGAAGTGAATAATTAAAATATGATTAACAATATTTTTGCTCTAATACTTAAGACTTACTTTACTAATTTTAACTAATTCGAGGATCGGCAAAATATGAATGAAATATTAGAATTAACAGGGATGTCCATAGAAGGGTGTTTACACATGAAATAATTTATAATTGCAATGTTTGTTCAAGTGACTTTTCCAACAAACATTAAGTACACAATAGATTAATTTTTTTATATGTAAATATTTTAAAGAAATAAATTCTCTTGCTTAATACGTATACTTTTTTAAAGAAAAAAATTTCCATCACAGATATCATTTCAGATAGAGACAATATATTAACGATATATAAATTTCAAATTGTTATTATAATTAAACTGCAAACCGCTTTTAGATTCAATAATTGTTATATACACACTGGCTAAATTTAAAAAATAAGTTTCTACATTTACTTCACTACGTTTAAAACAAATAGATCGTGCTCTTGGACTTAAAAAAATAATTTTGTATGCAAATATTGTTTTTCCTCATGTATGTTATGGCTTTTCGCATTAAATATATATTTATATTTTAAAGGTACGGTACTTAGAGTTATTCTTAAATTTATAATTATAATAAAAACATGCAAGTCGTTTTTCGAGTACTTCGATTTCGGAACCTTTGTCAGCTTTCTCTTACTTGCTAATAAGGGGATTCTGTAAACTATCACAATGCCGCTTACATTACAAACACCTTCTCTACTTTCTTATAATTAAATTCTTCTTTCGTTTTTGGGCAGACTACTTTTCCGTTGTTGTCACTTGCCATTTGGTCTAGAGCCTGGTGAATAGTTATTAAAAATAAATATAGTTGTAAAAATAAATAAAGTTGTAAAAATAAATAAAGTTGTAAAAATAAATTAAAGAGACACATATATATACCTGTTGTCCATAAACAAACCCATTTGGTAACATCATAGGTTGATTGTTCTCATTTAGAGGAAGACCGCTGATGTGGCAATATAGCCGAGATTGTGAACAATGTGCATACGGCAAAGGGTCGGCTAATTTGTTTAGTGGTTCTTGGCATATAGGGCAGCTTGGGTTGCGATTTTCATGGCTTTCTGTGTAACACTGATTATATAAACAATTAAGGATAAACATAATAAAATTTAAATGTATATCAGCTATATATAGGCCTAGCTATATAATATATAGAGCCCTGCTATAATATAAAAAGAAAGGAAAACATGATAATATATTGTTTTAAAAAAGGATATGGTGTTTTGAGTGCAGATAAACCAGCTTGTAGAGCAACCGTAAAGACTGATTGGCTTGCTAACTGAAATAATCGGTAGTTTTCTCTTCGAAATTGGGCTATCAGTATATCCCATCTTCCTTCGTCAAATAATAACTTGTAAGAGATAATCTCTAGAATAAAAAATTTAAAGTGTGTTTTAAAATAAATAAATATTTATTTTATGGTTGATTAATTTTGTAAAGGTGAAAGATGTACCTAACATAAAGAAGAATAAAAGAAACATTAATGAAAGGCAACGTAAAGAAATCTAAAAATATTTTGGATCATATTTGCAGTCATGCATAGTAGGGTCAAGAGATAGAGATACTGAATACATCAATGAATTTACATACAGATAAATTGTAAAACTATAAAGGGCGCTTGACTTCATTGAATTTAATAGCAAAAAAATTAGTTTTCTTACAAGTATAAAAAAAATGATATTTTTTCAGGTTTAAGATTGTCCAGATGTGTAATTTAAATTTTTTGTTCATCAATTATCAGGAAAAGCTATTTAATAAAACAAGTTAATTGCTTCTAAAAGTCAAGGTACATAAGTTCTTCCATGTATTAATATAAAAAATAATCTAGCAATGTTAAGAGTGATTAATGATTTTGATTATGGATACCGACTTAGATTCACACATTTATATTCTAAGGATTTTATAAACTTACTAAATAATTTTTATTAGCCAAAATTAATAGAAATATTGTGCATTAAGTGATTAATAAAGTCTGAACTAAAATAACGTTCAAATATTTATTACAAAGATTTAAATTTACCTGTTGTTACAGGAAATGCAAGTAAAGCCATGATCTGCTGGATGGAAGGCAAATGTTCATCTTCAAAACTGGGAAAGTGTTTGCGAGCATGCTTAATCGCATCCACTCTCTTTTCTGCCCGGATCAACTCGATAAACTCCTGCATCCTCAAGTTAAACTCCATGTTCGACTTAAGTTTGCGAAGTTTAGATCGGTTGTCATGGCACCACATTAAACATTTGCCTGTCTCACGCTTAGCCAGCGACTTTTCCACTTCCCGGGATGTCAAAAATATCTCAATATTGGTTAAATCTTTGATTTGCGAACGTTCCGCCAAGGTGATCGCAGCATTGTAGTAACCGTTCCTAAGGAAATACTCGACTATCATTCGATCGAGTCGTTTTCTGCGCCACTGGTTCAGGGAGCCCTGAGAGAGGGTCCCCGTGTTAGTCACAACATGGTGCTCTTTAAGGTGTTCGAGCCTGCGCTTGCATACGTTGGTGGCCTGAAGTTCATCGGCAATACTCTCCTGCGCTTTACGTTTCAGCACCTGCAATTTCTCCATCATCCCGCCCAAGAGCTTCGTGATCTCCTTGCTTTTCACCTTTTCCTGCTGTATGGATTTCTCAATTTCACTGGTCGTTTGCTGGACATGTGATCCCTCTCTGTCCAGCGTTTTTTGAGCTGACCTAAATTTTTTGTTGAGTATTTCGTACGGCACCTATGCAGGAAATGATGTTTAAACGAAACATTAAAGAAAATTATAAGTGCAGGGTTACTTTTAAAGTGGGATGTTCCAAGGATTTCACGTCTGCCATTTTGATCGTCAATGTTTTGGTTGTGCACGTCCGTGATTGAGCTTAATTGCGCTGTCAAAGTGACAGTCGGGGTACCAACCGCGGGCGCAGTTGGGAGTTTTGTTGCCAATATTAAACAAGGTAAGTGCTATACAGTTGCATTCATACATATTAAAAAATTACTTTATATTGTTTAATATGCCACTTGAGTTGTTCGAATTAATGAATATTGTTTACAAAAAAAAGGGTATATTTACAAATAAATAAGGTAACCAAGAAGTTAAGTACGTAAATATACATATAGCCGTTCAAGCATCTCTAGAGAATGCAGCACGGAATTGATTGTAAGTTGGGTTGCCTAGAGCTTGCTGTTCATATACAGTGTGCACATTTCTATTTATAAAACTATTTTTTAAAGGGATATTTGCATGATTTTTGGTTGTATGAAGGTCCTTTAGTTAAATGTCAATCAGTGGATGTCACTAAGGATATTAAATCAGCATAATATTACAATCGGAGATAACTTAGTTTCGGACTAATCCATCTTTGGCGTTAGTTACAAAATATATTTGAGAAGAGGAGTGTATTTTAGATCTGTTTGTTCATTTAAACATATTGAATTGTTGTCACATTTTAATTTTTCAATTTCGTAAACTTCTAAAATTTTAAAATATTTATTATTTCTTGACTCACTATATAATTATATTTTTTTATTCTTGGGTATTTAGAGTCTTAACTTTTTTGTTTTCAAAATATTTATTTCTCGACGTTTCGCCTTTATTATTTAGG
>JAWQRP010002631.1:0-15080 GCA_033557875.1 Quadriops clusia | reverse complement strand
AGAGACAGTGTTTTAGTAAAACGTTCATAAGTAATGAAAAGTCATCTTTTTTTCGAAAGAAAGTAGTTTTTTCATAAAGTTAAATGAATTTGATTCCATTTAAAACAAAAAGAGTGAAGATTTGTTGGAAATTGGGAGAGCTGTGACACCTCAAACCTTAGGTAGGCCTTATTTGGGCACACCACGTTATAAATGAACTGACTATAACGTAAAATGTAATCAAAGTGTGTGAGTGTATGTGTGGTTGTTAATTTTATGTAAAAATTGATTGGTATATATTACTGAGCCCGTCTATGTAACGCCTGTCGTTAAGGGACCTTTAACCAGATCGTTGAACCTTGAGAAAATGTTTGTTATTGTATGTTTAAATTTTGATTATTGTTAATTTTGTTAACTCTATTGTTTATACTTTAATTTATTAAATTTTCTAAGTTATTGTTTTTTCTTAAAACATCTTATTTGTTCTACCGCAGTTTAGATCCCTAACCGTCAAGATTTGTTGGTGTATGCATCCGATCAAGCCAATGCCAAGAATAGACGTCTGCTTAGGTATATACACCGAGAGAAAATTTATATGTCCGTTTTTTGTTGGTCGCGCATATCGTTTGTGCTACATTAGACCCTGCTGTATTTATGGATCAGAGCCCTTCAACACAAACAATATGCGCGGAAAACAAAATACGGACACTTACATTTTCTCCCAGTGTACACTGTGCCTGACTAACTCGCCCCAGTTCTTCCGTGTGATCATTTGACAGTTAATTTCCTATTGCTTTAAGTTTTTATTTATTAAACTTACGAACATTCTGTTTAAAATGTATTTTTGATATGTACTTAAGAGTATCTAGAACGAAGTAATTGATTCATATGGAAATTATTGTCTCGGTTTTCGTGAATTTTGGATTTCGTCGACTGTGTTGGAACGGAGGAAACCGAGGTACCACTGTATATTGGTTGCCTGGAGATACATAACTAATGGAGAAGAAAAAAATTTAATGTGGAAAACTAGAACATTATATTCAACAATTCCTCAAAATGATATTTCTATAAGGAAAACAAAATCCAATGGACAGATATTTTATAATTTGGTCTAAAAGTTTTAATACTTTCGTGGCAGTGATGATGATGTATTATGTCGTCATACTTTGATATTTAAAGGTAGATTCCCATTTATAGATGACGCTTATGCTCAATGCTAATCCTAAGGCGTCCAAAGGTAAATTACAGGTTTCTTTCTTATCATCATCTCTATGCACGTGCCCAATGACGTGACATCATACTGTATAGAATATTTGAAATAGTATAGAGTCAAACGACACTTTCAATTAATTTTTATGGCATCAATAAGACTCAGATTGCAAAAAGACGAAACAGGTATCAAATATTTTTTAATGTAGTTTAGGATTCCACTCTTAGCCAGATACCATGCAACTTCTCCATTCACACAGAGATGTATGGCGCTGGCATGGCGCGGGGGTCAAATGTGAAGTTTGTTTAATGCGTTCGCCATTGCAAATGCATTAAACATATGTCAAATTTAACCTAAAACTTAAACATTTATTTTAGTAATCAGAATCTAATATGTATTAGAATATAACAGTTTGGCCTGTATGTTTTAATTAATTTTTTATTCTCTGCACGTATGTCTTTGAAGATAGCGCATACTGATATCAAATTAATCGTATCCCTCTGTAGATTATTAATGAATTCACATACCTGCTTTCACAATAATTTTGTGATGAAATTTAGTTTTAACGTCATTTTACGCATTTGCGAACATTTCGAGTCAATTTTGATAAATCTACTTTAAAAAAGATGTAAAAAATGATTTACCGTATTTTACGGACTGTAAGATGCATTTTTTTTCGAAAATTTTCGGTCTAAAAATAGGGTGCGTCTTATACAATTAAGGTTTCATATGGTCGTTTTCAATTTTGTAAGCTGAAAGGTTCTCTGCGCCTTATAGTCCGGTGCGTCTTAAGCCAGAAACACACTACTGTCACGTCACGTGACATCACACTTTATTTTGCGTTATGCTAACAGCTCACGTGATAGACGTGACGTGACGGTAGTGTGTCTCTGATACATAAAAAACCGTTGAAAAACAGTAGCCGTCACGTCCGTGACATTACGTGATATCACGGACGTGGCAATAGTGTCTTTATAGTCCGTAAAATACGTTAATCCATTGTTTAATATTTGACATATGAGGTGCAGTATAAATAATTTGCTGATTACGATGGTCAACTAAATATATGCGGTTCCCTAAAAAATAAAAAATTCCCTTGCTAGATAGTCAACACATCTTCAAATACAGTTTTTTTTTTAATTTATTACTAAAGTTTTGCATTTCATTGAAACATTTCTTAAAACAAAAAAGTCTTTTGAGTGTCCCACTACTGGATATCACATAAGTTTTTCTATTTTGAAACAGAACCCAGTTTAATTTTAAACATGTAACCTATTAAAAAATGTCAAACACTTTTGACTTCATTTTACAATTTTTAAAAATTATCCAAAATAGTGTAGAATACTATAGATAACACCTTTTTGTATTTTAGGGATATTATAAATTGATTGAAATGAAATAAATTCGCATTTCCTGAAATAAGTGACAAAAACGCAATTATTTGTAGAAATATACTCCTTCATATTGTTTTCATTTTATTTAACTTTACGCAAATCTTTCTTTGAGGATATGAAACTGCTAATCGATCGTTCTTCGTATCGGAGTTTTACTAATATAATCGATATTTTCTGTCAGAGGAAGCAGATAAACTTGGCGATTTTCAAAGCTTTGAGGAAAAAATTTTGTTGCCACTACAGGTGAGTAAAATTTCGTTAATAAATTTTGAAACATGATGTAAACAGGTTTCATATATGTTTATGTACTCAGTATTTGTAAAATTGAAATTATTTAAATTGTTTGGCGATGCTATGGTCGTAATTGTATGGTAAATAAACATATTATTATTTGATTTAGATGACAATAATTACATAATATATTTAATAATATTTTCTTACTAATAAAAACAATAAGGGAATAATCAAACTTTGTTTAAATCTGCTATATAATAGTAACTGTTTTACAATAAAAAATGGAGGCAAGGAAACAAAGTTTAGTGTATAGAGCCAAGATGTATTGTATAAAAGTACACAAATCTACAAAATCAATGGACACATTCAAAAGGAGTTCCAAAATGACATATAAAACTACAGGAATGAAAATTGAAGCTTTGACAAATATGGGGAATGAATTCTACAATGATTATGTCCGTAAGAGTAATCCTATAAAGAAAGCACATCCTTTACATGTAAATTATAAATAGTTACATACATGAAATTAGTTCACACAAACTATTTTATACTAAACTATATTATTCGTTTCATTGAATTGCACGACCGGCCTTTAAAAGTAATAACTTATAGAATATGACTAGTAATATCTAAAAACAATAAATAATATATGATTTGGGAGAAAAAAACTTAAATTATTATGAAAAATTGTAATATCTCAAAGTTATTTTCATACAGATACACAAGTTTATTTGCTAGTTCAATATTGATAAAAAAAATTGTTTGATTTGGATTCTGTCATTGAGATTCGTTGAAGAACCTAAATGAATCAACGGAGAATATGATACTTTTAGACATTACAATTTACTATTGCTAATGTTAGTAAAAATAAATAATGTTAAGTGACTATAAATGCATTTCACTGCTTCAATATTACGTGAAATGGCATAAGGACTAGCTGCACTCTCGTCTATTGCACGACACTGCATATAATTTACACAAGTCGTCCAATATTGTTTAAAACTAAAAACATAAACATAATATAAGAGCAATAATAACTATCTAAACCCTGGATGAATCGGCTAGAATGTAAATTTAAAATTAGTTTTAACATAACTACAGAATTATTTAAATAAATAAAAGTTGCGATTCACAGCTAATAACCTTACTGACTAAAGAAAATACTGAAATATAAATAAATAAATAAATAAGTTAACCTGTAAGGAATATATAAATTTGTCAAGTTATTATAGTATAATAAATGATGGCACTTCCATTCGCAGTTAATTTTGTCAATATCTGGCTGAATTGTAATGACAGAGCATATATTATTAAGTAATTATTTCGTATTTTTAGTAATAATTGGACGTAACTTACTTTTAGAGATTAAAGCAATTTTTACCAAATGAAACAGATTTAGATTTAGGGGGGAATATACGCTCCTATTTTCCTAATACTATTATTACATTTAAACACGAAACTAATATAAAATGCTTAAGTATGAAATAAATATTTTTATACACGAAATCACTGTTTAATCTAATTAAGTACAAGCTGCCGCTAAAGGGCGGTTTACAAGTAATCTAGCACCAAACGACATAGCTCAATATTACTACAGATACATTTCATTTTTACAAAAAGCTTTTATTATTATATTAATTAAACGTCTATTTGGTATGAGGGAAATATATTCTTAATTAAACTGATTTTGCTATCCCTTAATTCTTAAGAAGGAGTAATATTATGACAGAGAGAAATAATGACGATTTAGATGTTAATATAAATAAAATACATCATGTAAAAAAACAATTTCTTAAAAAAGATTATTTAAAGCGAAAAGCATTTGTATTTTAGAAAATTTAAAAGAATGGTCCCTCGAAGGAATAATTTTACGTGGGTAAGTAATGCTTAGACAGCAATGGCTAATTTTATAGCGTAACTAGTTGAACGTTCTGTGTTTTGTTTGTCGAAGTGTTCTCTTCCAGAAGTTGAAAAGTCCATTGGTTGGTCCTGAAGAGCAGATTTCATTCCAAATGAATTAGCGTTTAGGATTACGGATGGATGTTCAATGGTAGAGTAAACTAAACGTTCTGGATTTGGTGAGATTACGGTAGACCTATAATAAAGTGAAGAACGAACTGGCCTATGTGGTAAATTATATGAATGTTCAGCAGTTTTGATCACAGTTTCTGTTGGTCGCGAGTTATGGGATACAATTACTGGCGTAGGAGAAGAAATGTTTTCATCCCCTGTTTCTTCGCGGGATGAATTGCGAGCATTAACCCTCATGCAAGAAGATTCCTCGTGTTTGTATAAATATGACTTTAAGGCAAATGCTTTACCACACCGTCCACAAATGTAAGGTTTAAGATTCGAATGTGTTTGCACGTGAGCACGTAGATTTGATTTATCAGCAAACGCCTTGCTGCAAATAGTGCACTGGAATGGTTTTTCGCCTAGAAAAGAAAATAGCATACTAAATTTTGATCGAAATCATTTGTATTAACATTTGATATTTTCTTATTTAATTAATAAATTGTCTTACCGGTATGTGTTCTGATGTGGCCTTGTAATAGCCAAGGTCTTGAGAAACATTTCCCGCAGTACTGGCATTTGCACCCTTGATTATGCGTGCGGACATGCATCGAAAAAGCTGGCATACTAACATACAATTTATCACAGTGAGGACAACGTCTGGCTTTCTTGTCTGCTGGACTGCGATGCGTTTGCCGATGTCTTGCCAAATTGCTAGATGTACTGTACCTTTTCCCGCAATCCGAGCATTCGTGTTCATGATGCTCAGCGGAGGTGGGATTTTCAGACAGAAATGACGAGGGAAGAGTTATGTTTATTAAAGTTGTATTGTTGTTCTTTTCATCCTCGTTGATGTTTTGGGTATCTTTGGGTTCTTCATTCTAAAAAAAATTAAAATTGTTGTTGAATTAATATAAGAAATGCGAATTTTAGAAACTTAGAAATCAACATAAAAAATGTTTTATTCCTTTACCTTTATGACATGCAATCTCGGAGTTCTGGAAGACTTATCGAACAGTTTGTGCGTATATGTATATACAGACTCATCATTGCTTGGGGAATTTTCTGGATTAGTTGATAAATGTCTATGGTCTAAAATTTTTCCTGCAGCTGCAGCGAGGCTTACTTCTGCTAGTCGTGTAAGGTTAAACAATTCATCAGGGCAGTCAGAACTGTTATCCGATTCTTTGTAGTTAGAATTCGTTTCTGCCAAGCTAACTGATCGCTCAGGGCTGAGTTCTGAAAAACATATAAAGCAATTTTACATATCTGATTGTATGTATACCAGAAAAATGACTAATTATACAAATCTTATATGTTTTTCTTGGGAAATTTTTTGGTCTGGTTTTTTTTTTAAATTATTGAAAGTTTAAAAACATTTTTATTAATTGTTACGACGTTTCGTGGGTCGGTTTCCTCACATCTTCAGGTAATACCAATTTTTCTTTACAATTATTCCCCCTGACTTTCATCTATCCCACTATAAGTGCGCAGAGAGGAGGAGGAGGAGAGTATAAAATGAGTACGAAGTGTAGTGGGATAGATGAAAGTCAGGGGGAATAATTGTAAAGAAAAATTGGTAATAACCTGAAGATGTGAGGAAACCAACCCACGAAACGTCGTAACAATTAATAAAAATGTTTTTATCCTATGAATAATTTTTAAAAAAATCAGATCAAAAAATTTCCTAAGAAAAACATATAAGATTTGTAAAAATGATTGGTCAAGAAATAAATGAAATAACGACTAATTATAATGACACACTTTTCGGCTAATGATAAACATTTATTGCCATTAATCATCTGAACTGGCAACGACTTTCCCCGCCAAGTATTTTTCATTGGCACATCACAATTTTTAGCGCCGAAAGGAGGAACGCCTTTGACGCAGACATTTTTGAAACTTGTTGATTTCAGGCAGAATGCGTGGATCCTTGTTCTATTTACTTCAGTCAAGAATATGCAGGCCAACATTATTTGGGCCAAAAGTAGAGGCTCCATAAGGTGTGATCGGCAATTTGCCAATTTGCAACAAGTCGCTATCGCCTCCAACAAGTTGGTGATCCCTAAATTTTAAGTGCTTCCTACAATTGGGCCATATGTTCCACGTCCAGTGTTGTTTACTCCGCGCCTAAAAACGCTTATTTTTAGTTATTAAGGCCCGTGATTCACCCCAAAATACCGGCTAGCCAGGAAATTGTTTAGCTTATTACGGCCAACAAAAACACGTTTTAAGTATTGGAGTTTCGTTTCGTTCGTATTGAAATCTGCACTTTCATATCTCCAGATAAACAAAATAGTCAAATATTTTGATCAAGTTATAAATAGGTAGAGTGCAAATAAATCTTATTGAATATTATTCAATCACAGAGTAATAATATATCATATGCCCGTGGAGGAGGAATAAAAGTGTTACATCGAAAACAAGTTAAATTTATATAACTTACAGGTGTTTTCTGTCAGTTATTCAAAAAAGTTACGAAACCTTCCAAACAATCCCGAAACTAATTTATTTTGATTACTTTTAACCATATGCTGATTAGATTTCGCTGAAAGATGGCGAAAAGAGTTTCGTAGGTAGAAAGAAGGCATAAACAAACAAGCATATGCATACTTTAAGTAACACAAAATGTGGTCTAGTTTCTTCTTTTCCCAGTCTTATTTTATAGGTGTTTGTTTTTCATCGCCTTATAAACAGAAGTGCAACTACGTTTACGAGCGCCGTAGCTCTGTTAATGTTTTTCAAATTGGATTATGTGTAACATGATGAAAGATCGTGCTTATAGAAGACTTTACTTTTCCTTGAGGTGTGGTGTTCGCTCGTCGAGGAAAAATTCTATTTAAAGTTGATAAAAATAACCACCCTACTTTGAGGAGCACCCACCGTACAGAGTCACTTAAATTAGAAACATGTAGGGAACTAACCGCACGTATTAAATTTACTAGAGAAACAAATGTCAATGCCTGCAATATTATAATAGCGCATGTGTGATAATAGGGGAAATAATCTATTTATTGTATATATTGTAGTAGAGATTTATAATTTTAATAACCAAAATACTGCGTATGAATCATCTGTTTCTAAGAAATAAATGAATATAATTGAATCTTTTCTATTATTATGTATTGCAAATCACACAGTAAATGTGTTACTAAGCTCAAGTAAAACATAAAATAGGATTAGCTTTCAAAAAATATATTAAAAAGTTCTAAATATTCCTATATTAATTATAGTAAAACAGCAAATATTTTTTAAGTACTCACTAAAAATACACATTTGAGAAAATCCTTTCGTTTATTAAAATATTTTTATAATAAGAAAAATCGAAATCCAAAGATCTACTAAACATTGAAAAGCTACTAAGTTATTGCATTGTATCCTAGCAACCGAAGCCCCAACAAACCAAATTAAGTACAGTAAATAAGCCATCACAATTTCCCAAAAGATGTAATATTATTTTATAACGTATACGTGACGACTATGATTGGCTATAGCCATTAGATTGCTAACAGTGGAAATATTTTAAGCTCCATTATGCCTTCCGCGAAAATATACTTTTTGTTTCGTT
This sequence comes from Quadriops clusia, assembly GCA_033557875.1. NCBI lineage: Eukaryota > Metazoa > Arthropoda > Insecta > Coleoptera > Hydrophilidae > Quadriops > Quadriops clusia. Next base: position 6,682 of record JAWQRP010002631.1, on the reverse strand, counting down.
ATTTAACACGCCTTCTAACGTTAAAGTTTTTCAGGTTGTCATTGCCAGGTAAGAGAAAGAAACGCTCACCTTTTTGGTCCATTTCCTCAGGGTTGTATCTGCGATGAGTAATGAGGAAAGCTCGTGGCATGATGATGACGTCAAAGCAGCAATAATTTCAGGGCACAATATCACGGCAGTTTGGGGAAATTCACTCACAGATTGGAACGTTTGGCGATTGCTCAACAGGTTGTTCGAAATTTTTGACAATTGCGGCAATTGTTTTTGAGTAAGCAGTGTCTTTGACGCACTGGATTTTCTGGCAAGTGTGGCTTCAGGCAAAGAGTATGTGGGTGTTTAAAATTTAGATATCTAGATGAACAAGCAACTTGGAGAATAGTGCGTGATAAACTGAGTTTCAGAAACGTGGTAGCTGTTCTATATTTACAAAATCTTAACGCGTGCCAAGTTTCAGGAGGTGGGGAAGCGAACACCATAGTCCCTTAGTTCGTCCCATTGGCCCTCCTGCAATGATCTTGCTTTGGTATGGTGCACGCGATTCGTACAGTGAGGGCACTTCTTTTATTGTGAGCTACATCTGAAGCATACTTCAGCTGGCCGATGCTGAAAGGATCTTGGAACGAGTTGCATTTGTTGAAGGATTAACTAACAGCTTCATATCGATTCATAATGTAGAGATCGAATGAGGGACTCTAGCCGTTCACAGTTGTATCCTTAAATAATAATTTATACTACAGTTTTGTTTTTTCACCGCTGGAAATTCAAAGAAGTGGTTTTATCTCATTGGCCACTTAAATATCAACTTATCTGAAATACACAATGTTAGCAGATCATGGATTTGTATTACACAGAATGGATACCTACGCTTTGGGCATTACTTCTAATTGTTTATTCAACATGGACGTGTCGGAAAGCGAGAAGGAGTTCTTTGCGTTCGAAATAAACACAATTTTTTGCGATGATAAAAAACGTTTTCAAAATAATTAGAATTTAATTTGGTGATATGTGTTGATGTATATTTATATAATGTACATCAGTAAATAACTTTTCACTTTGCTGTCCGCTAAACAGCTACTTTCCGCTTTTTAAGATCATAAAGAGAGCAACTACTACTATTAATTTGATAATTTATAAAATCTTAAACGTGAAATTCGTCTACCTCGAAATCTAAAATGTAAAGCCGTGTACAAAGAACTTTTTAATTGCTACTTAACTTATTATTAAATACTTACCTAATACCTGTTAAATTTAAAATTAATTAAAATTCTGTTTTTAAGTTTCTTCAAATTTTATTTGATTTCTATTTTTACAAATGCGATAATTTTTTGGGGCAAAAGATACACCAAGTGTTCACTTTGAATTGCAGTGTTATTAAGAAAGTTAGAACAATAAAAATTTCAAAATTTACTCAGCGCTTAAAGAACTTAAAAAAAAATCTTAACAAACTTTTATTCTAAACACATATTACGCATAGCTTTTGCGCATGCGCACATAAAACCATTGAAGTAATTTAAGATTAATTTTTTGTACATGTTTTAGTTCGACAAGTAATTCTGTATGTACGCCGGATAAGTTTAGCTGCAAGGCATTAGCTCGTGCGTAGAAAAGTTTGATTTATTATTATGTCTTTATTTAGCAACGAAGAGGTGTGCATCATTTTCATTGTTTGTTTCACCTGTTTTGTACTAAAATGTGTGGATAATATCCCGTCTGTGTGTATTAAGACTATAAAAATACTTTGTAAAGATATTTAATAAAAATGAAATTTCTTATAAAATACAGGATGAAAAGGTTAAAATTTGCGGTAAAATATTCGTTTATAAAAACCATTTTTCATAAACATGTTTTTACATATATGTATCACATTTCACGTAAAATATGTTTAATAAACCTTCTTCAAAGAACTTTTTTTACTCTTGATACATCAAATGTGACACCTAATTTGGGACACAGGTACTAGTTATTACAAACGATTAAAACAAAGAAACGTATATACGTAGGTACATGTAATCATAAATTAAACAAACATCTGTTGGTATTTATGTATTTAGGGTAGTATAAAAAGTTAATTACAAAAATTAAATTCAGTAAAAAAGAATGATGATTACTAATAATACCTTGCCCTGGGATGATCGCTCTCGAAAAAGATCCACTACGTTTAAATCATAAAAGAAAATCTACATTTGACGCGGCTCCAAAAATATCTTTCAACAGGTGCGTATTTAATGACGAACCAAAAGATCTTTGAACTTTAATTTTTAAATATATTCGTTGAGATTCGCAATCTTGAAACAAAATTTCGTGTCAATGAACAAAGCAAACGTGCCCAAATTATTTACAAAAGGACTGAATCTGCGTACACTGCACGACTAATTTAAACGTTTCAATCACTTTTCAACAAACACCATCAGTGTAACAAAAACGAATTTCTTAATATTGTAAGGTTTGAGGCCTTTATGAGTAATCCGATCTCGTCCTGGACACGAAATGCGCATCTGTATTGAATATACAACGTTGATTGGCATTAAAACAAACTAAAATTTTCAAAGATCAAAATGAGTCAGTGGCTGTTAGTTAGGATAGGTAGTGCAGCAAGAGGTGGTTGATGGCTTGAGGCCAAAACGTTTCAGACGCCTCTACCGTCGCGACGCATTCCTGTTCCAAATTTAACCACCCTGAGTAACGATGCAAGCATCCATTCAACTTCAAGAACTATGATTCCTGCAGCACGTGCTGAACTCCATAAGCACAAAACCAACAGATGCATAAAGCCTGCTGCACCACAGGAACAGTAGCGACCAAGTGAGTTTTTCAAAGAGGCCAAGATGAAAGCTGGTTCAATTGTGCACGTGCCATTTTCATCATACGTATCGAGCGGAAACTGCCAATAATATATTGCTGCAATAAATGCCCTGTTATAAATAGTTTCCGTTTCTTGCAATAACGACACCTATACTTCACAGTTGCAATAGTTACTGTCATATTATTCAAATAGGGGTAGCACTTCTGCCCGAATTATTTGCGTTAAATTATCAAATTAGTCATAGATGGTACCAACCATAATAATTTATTGTAATGCGTAGGTTTATTCCAAAATATATTGGTACATAGTCAGTTCTATTTTCGTTGTCACCTTCGCAAAGTAATCGCAGCACGGTCTAAAAACAATCTGATATATTTTTCTTACGGTGCGTTAACACTACATTATTTATCGAACTTTCGAATTAGTGCTGGGCCTAAAATAATCCAGAAATAGGAATTTTCAGCAATGACTAGATCTTTTAGAATTCTGAAATATGGCCGAATGGTTCAGAGAAGCGCCATTTTCTGTGCAATGACCTGTCGTATTTTTCCATATAATCATGGTAAATTCCAAGTTTTGAGCATTTGTTGTCGGAAATGCTTGGATTATTTTTAGCGCCGCGTTTGTAGCTTTTAACGACTTCACGATAGGTGGTGCTTGGCTTAACTGAGAAAGAATGCTTTTCAAATTGAAGCCAGATATTTACTTATTATTCTTATAAATGAATTACTGGGAATAAAACACTTACTGATTGCATTTTTTCATATTTTTAATTTCAATTATAATCTGTTGTACATACCTACCAATTAACCTAAAAATAGTTTACACTGTTTAAATTTAACAACTGTGAACAAACTTTCTGGCATGTGTAGGCCATAAGGGCAGGTTAGGGTGCGATCTTTGGGATCAAATGGCACGTGTTTTCTTCCGACTTGCAAAGAGCAATAACAAACGTTCCATCCTGCTTCTACCCATGGATTTTCCTCATTTGTTCCGGCGGATCTCCCAAGGGCACAAATTACACCTGGACAGTCTAGTAAATGTCTAGGACGACCCCTGACTTCCGACATTTCCCCCATGAACTATTACCCTCAATTGCAGCAGACATAGTAAAAGTGGTAGAAAGTAAGCAAAAGGTCTGCATATTTGCGTGGTGGTGTCTGTGCCTACACACCTACACCTGGTTGTAAAGGAAGTTCACAGAAGAGTTTTTAGATTCCTATCTGCATGGAAGACTGCTAGAATATGTATTATGATGTATAAATACTTAAATAAAATACATTAGAACTCTATTTATCCGAACTCCAGTGATCCTGATTAACGCCGGTAATAAGGTCAAAAAAACGTCATAACGTTTTAAATTAAATGATACAAACTAATCTACACCTATAGCAAAATTTGTGCAATTTTACAAAAAAAATAGTAGGTAAATTTTCTACCTATTATCTATGTGATTTTATTTTTATTATTAAATTTACAATTGCATGTAATATTTGAATGTGCTCAGTATGTCTGCTGTGGTATCATTAAGCTTCAATATAAGTTTTTCATGTCTTCTGTATTTTTACACGGAAAAATTAAGGTTCAAAGTACTTTTTTCATATTTTCTGTATTTTTTTACCCGGGTAAAATTTATTTTTGCTTTCCTTGGGGTTTCCTGGGTCTCAACAAATATAAACAGTTTTTATACCTTACATATTTATTTTGCATTTCTTTATGACGTTTCAAATGAAAAATAAATGTGTAAGAAAGAAAAACTAATTTATTTGTTACAAATTTCAAAGAAAGCAAAAATATATTAATAATAGAAAATGGTTCGGAAATGAAACCATTAATAAAACTAGTAAAATTAAGCTCATGTACAAATATTGTTAATGCTTACTTATTACTTTAAGTCCTAATACTTATTTACTTTAAATAAAACAATGGATTATGATGATAAAGGACTCCTCCTCCTGACGCCCTCAACTCACTTATGTAATTTATCTTAAGATACTAGCAAACCTACTCGTTCTTCGAACGGAGTTAGAGTAAATAGTTTTTTTAAGGGATGAGTGTGAAATGTACATGAGAGAGTAGAAGAGAGGTGAAGATATTGTTAAAATGATAGATTACTTATTCTATTTTCTTCATCTTAACTATCTCTACAACCCTTTCAAGTTTCGCCCCGTCTTGTCGGGTCCCGTCCCGTCCTCTCCCTTCGTGTCCTGTGCCATTTCTTGGTTATACTTTATTTAAATTTAATATTCACTAACTTTTACTATAGTTTTATTTTAATTTAATAATAATTTATTTCCCTTCGCGTTCCAGTTCAGTCTCCATTCCCGTTTTAGTTTCGTGTTCCTTATTTTATTCCACTTTATTTTAATTTACTTTATTTCACTTTATTTCCCGTTACGTTCTCCTTCCTAGTTTAGTCCCCGTTCCCGTTCTAGTTTCCCGTCCCGAATCCGTCTAGTCCGATAATTTATTTCACTTTTTCGCTTAGAAGAAAGAGGACATTCTATTTTACCCACCTGATGGTAAATGATATGGATCATTTCAGACGGGCTCTCTGCCCAATCATTTACAACAATAGGGAACATGCAAAAAAATTATTTAAGTAAAGTATTGCCCTCATTTGATTCATTATAATACAGTTATTGATCAGAGTAGCAAAGTGAGCCAAAAATGTTTGAAATGTGTTAAAAATTTCATTTAAAAAAACACTATTTTTCAATGATACAACCACGTGATTGAAAACGGTCTGTCATCACGATTCAAAGTCGCGAGATATGCGCCAAGCAGACACAGCTTGTATTTATTTTCAACTATAGAATCACGCAAGATGGCTACAGGTTATGTTAAAGCGCAATCTGATAATCTAGCAAAACCAAATCCCGTGAGATTCTTTTCTTTTTTGAGTAATAATCCTGACTTTACTGGTGCAAAAATAAAGGGTTCCAAAACAAAACGCTAATTATGAACCTGAAATACAACGTCTAAAACACTTTGCGTACGAAAGTTTGAATCGCGACTTGAAATAAGTGGAATTTCTAAAAAAAAATTAAACCAAAATTACTCTTATTCAACTTCTTTTGACCTGCTTTACAGGTTAAAGCCAAAAAAATTCAGTGCATGTTCCCCATTAGCAGTGACTAATACTGCCTAGTGGCGGTGGGAAAATAAAAAAATAAGAAGAAGACATATCTGTCAGTTTTTTTATTATGCTGCGAGAATTTGTGACTACCCGTCAAACTGACGTTTTAATGCACTGAAAGTTATCAAAATTGAATTGTTCGAGATAAAAGGGATCAGTAATTATGGGGCCCTCTCAGAAACCCAGTTAAAGTGGAATGGCACAACTTTGATATTTTCGAAGTCCCCAAGGAGCAGGTAAAATATATGAATTATTGAGTATTAGGTCTTTAAAATTATTTGTTTATATTTTCCTCAATGTTTCGTTACAAATTATATTAACTTCTTGAGGAGAAATTACATATTAAGATTATGAAGTTAGAAATTTCCTAATGTTGACAAATTGTTTTATAAAATTTCTTCTTATTTTAATTGAAAAACAATAAAAAAATATTAATAGCAGTGAGTATAGGAGTTGCCAAGAGAATGAACACAATGTAAATTTTGCGAGCCCAATTTCGTGCTGAAAAGTAGATGGCGTTAGTCTCGAAATGTGCTGAAGTGGTATTGAGCCCGGGTCAAGTCAATCGAGTCAGGTCTCTGTTACGATTTGGTGTAAAACTTAGGTGTCCAAGGTATTCAAGAACCGTTCAAAATGAGTACCGCGAGTAACACGTGTGTATACTATAATTGTGTAAACAAGATAATATTGTCCGATTTAAGTTTTTTTCACCTAAAACGAGAGAAATAGCCCTAAATAAT
>JAWQRP010002630.1:0-15081 GCA_033557875.1 Quadriops clusia | reverse complement strand
AGTTGAAATTTCCCTTCAAACCAGCTAATAATTGTGGAATATGTAGCATATATTTCAAACTAATGTAATGGGATGAAAAATACAAAAAAACTTATTAATTTATGCTTGAGCTGTTGTCTAAAAGGCCGCAATATTTGATCCTCAAGCAACGATCGCTCCCGCACGGTCACAAGCTAAGCGCGACTCGAGTAAACAAGCGGACATTTAATTTGCTCTTGACTGTACATAAGGGGGGTACTGTTTACATTTGTAAAAATCAACTGAGCTAGCTGCCACTTAAAGAAAGCAGTCATCATCACTTTGGCGTTGCTACTCACTTGGCGGGCGTTCTTTGGTCTTGGTGGCATGGAATGCTTCCATTGTGGTAACTGGGATTTGGCTTCCGGGTCGTGCCCCCACACCCAGAACATCTTCTTTGCAATGTAATGCAACGACGAGAGCATTACACATTACCTCATTCAAATGCTGCTTGCCAGCAATAGATGCATCGAGAGGTGGGAAAAAATTCACGCATGCGCACGAAGGTTTAATGTCGGCTCATGCAAACGCGCTTGATTCAAATCCAGCAGGTTTTCGTAAGAAAATAAGGTCGGATACTTTTCTAACAGACCACGTAGAGGTAAGGTAACCATAGTTTTGCATTCCATGTGCGAGATATGAACAATGGAATAGCCAGTAAAGACGGAGAAAGGGGCCAAGAATGGGCCGGATTGCTCATTAAGCATCGACGCTCGTCGTATATCGACGGCCGATTTGGGGCGAATTAGAGCCGAAGTCCGGATTCTGAGTGCGGGGTGGCGCTTGTTTCGGCGTGCACTTTCTCGTGGGACGAAAATGCATGGAGTTGTTTCCCCGCAGAGTTTAAAATTTGGGGTTTATCTCTCCAGATGTGTACGGATTGAGGTCCGGTGTTGTGCACCGGTGCTGGTGCAGAGAAGAAGGATCCTCATCTTCCCGGTCGCGTTCGTCTTTCTTACGGCGCGGCGTTAAGCCTGAGCATTGAGCGCTGAGCGCTGAGCGCTGAGCGTTGAGCGTTGAGCGTTGAGATGTTATTGCATTCCATATTCCGTTCCGTTCCATTCCATTCCGTACCATTCCATTCCGCGGTCGCGTCGAGATCTAGCAAGCGGACGCCAATGCCGGGCGGCAGGTGGGCATGCGCGGTTCGCCCCTCTGGCAGGGTGGGGTGAATCCGTTCAGTGTTGGAGAGAGTCTCAGTCGGTGCAGTTCGGCCGTTAAATTCGAGCAGAGAGGCAAGGCAATATTGATACCGGTGTCGTGAACGGCATACCCAGATACATAAACATTCCATTAACATATATAAACAGAGTAGGTGTGTTCCGAGGTGTTTTCATTCAAAAGTTCGGTCTGCGCCCGTGGGATTCGGAGAAAGAGAAGACGGTGGTCCAACCCATCGAGTCCTAACCTCTACGCTACCTTCAGGCTGCGAGTGTTGGAAGAAATCGAGAGTGCTGGTGTTGTTTTTTTTATACGAAATTCATTGGTAATATAAGTGTTTTTCGTCGTCTGTAAAAAAGTTTGATGTTGTTCCGAATGGTCTGTTAGTGTTTGCCGACCGGCGATGTTTTGTGTTCATTAGTGTTTTGTTTGCGAAGTTTTTTAAAAACCGCCGCGAGGAGAGGCAAGGGCCGACTGGCCTAAGGATAACGCAGGTCGTCGTTTTTTAGCGGTTATTGCGATCAGCAAGGTAAATAGTTTGTTACTGGTTACTTTAAGTTTGTGGGCGGTTTTGGTTTGTGTGTTTCTCGCGGGGACGACCCGAAGGCTCGTCATGTGGCCTATGGAATCTGAATGCAAAAGGGAATGGGAATAGGCATGGGAATGGGAGTCGGTATGGGAATGGGAATCGGATCGGGAATCAGAATCAGAATCAGAATCCGAGTCCGAATCCGAATCGGAATCGAAAACGAAATCGAACCAGAGTCGGTGACCAGCTCTTGCTGCAACATTCCTTGGCTTCTCGAGGTCCGTCAAGACCGGGCCTTAGCTCGACTCTACCGATCTTACACGTACTACATACGTATACCTATATATTATGGTATTATACATACACACAGCATCACAACTGTATCCTTCGCATCCGAGACGGCACGTTTTTCTGCACTTACTACAAGCACACCGATGGCAAACTCCCCTGCCTAGCCGGCATATCGATCGAATCTTATTATTAAGTGTTTTTATTTCGATCGCCTCATGTGGATTCCCGTGACGATTTTGGGCGAATTCCTGCCGTCCAACGTTCGGTGTCGATTTGCCCGGATCGAATTCGGTTTGTTCGGTCCGGTCGAATTGTTCCGCCTAATCGCTCGACCCATCTGGTCGAAGATCTCGCCCGACCTCAACCGCAAATTGGTTCACAGAATTTTTGTCCTCGCCTTTCGACTTCTACGTTTTCCGGCTTCGAAGTTGACGACTTCCCGAGTTTTTGTAGGCTGGCCTTTTTGTATTGCCGGATTTTAGTCTTGCTAAATTTTTGTCTTGCTAAATTTTTGTCTTGCTAAATTTTTGTCTTACCCAAGATTTTAGTCTTGCTTACATTTGCCGGCTAGCCCATTTGCCTTGTCCCGGACTTTAGCCTTGCCAACTTTTTTGGTCTTGTCTCCGATTTTCGTTTTGCCAATTTAGTCATACCGTATTTTTATCCTGCCAAATTAGCCTACCCCCTTTTTTGTCGTACCGATTATTAGCCGCACCGCACATCAGCAAATTTTCGCCTTAACAAATTCGATGCGGAAGACCTTCGCCGGGACGTTATGTGGCAGAAGGCAATACGCCGTAAACATATGTCCCTGAGGGTTATTTAGATTGTACCATTCACTAAGCGCGCGGACTGTACTTTCGCCCTGCCATTCATCTTCGTACAGTCGGGGTGAAAACCCGCGCTCGCCCCCCTGCTAGTTCGGGTTGCGCTGTGCATTACCCCTGTAGCCACTATTGCGTACAAAATCGGCGTTACGTCAGGTTTAAATAATGCGGCTAACATATTGTCATTGTTGCTCTATGCTTTGTATTTTTGTTATTAGTATTCGTTTTTGTAATCCATAGATATAAGTAGGCCTCGGTATAAAAAGACCTCAGTATAAGAAGGCCTCGGTATAAATGGATCTCGCTATAAGAAGCCTCGCTATAAGAAGGCTCGCTATAAGAAGCCTCGCTATAAGAAGGCTCGGTATAAGAAGGCTCGCTATAAGAAGCCTCGCTATAAGAAGGCTCGCTATAAGAAGCCTCGCTATAAGAAGGCTCGGTATAAGAGGCCTCGGTATAAGAGGCCTCGGTATAAGAGACCTCGGTATAAGAGGCCTCGGTATAAGAGGCCTCGGTATAAGAGACCTCGGTATAAGAGGACCTCAACAGGCTAACTCCTCAACATAAGCAGGCCTCGGATACGACCTCAATATACGTAGGCCTCAGTATAAGTATACTTAGGTATAAGTAGGTCTAGGTATAAGTAGGTCTAGGTATAAGTTACCCGTTTGTTAGGGATACGTGTTTATTATTCTGTTTACTTTTCACCGGCTTGGAAATGAGATACCTTGGTCTAAGTCTAGTGAAATGAGACGGTCCCGTATATGTAGATACAAGAATGTAATAATAAAAATGTGAGGTTCAATAAACACTATAATATAATAACGTAATTACACAATATGTTACAAGAAGTGATAGGACCGATAAGAAAATGCAACAACTCCGATCTGTAACAACCAATAAATGTAACAACGAGAGAATAGAAAACAGGGAAATACTCCAACCACTAAATGTGCAACAAATGAAAGCAACAATGGAGAATAGGATAACAAATAAAAACAACAAATACTTGGATGACAAGTAAATGTAATAAGAAGTAATTGTTATACCAAATGATTCTAACACCAAATAATTCTAACACTAAATAATTCTAACACTAAATAATTCTAACACTAAATAATTCTAACACTAAATAATTCTAATTTCAAATAATTGTAACAACAAGAGACGGCAATAGCAAATAAATGTTACAAATCCAATGCAACAAGAAGACAACGTAAAAACAAATACATAGATGTAACCACATGGCTACATATCAACAAACAAATGCGTCAGTTTACTAATTACTGTAATACCAAAAGAACGTAACTAGGGAATAGGATAAATACAAAAGGCGCGTATAAAAATATAGTATTTATAATAAATATAAGGGAAACCCCGCACCCTAACCCTCGGTGTATTCCTGCGACCGACATGGACTGAGCCCGGCAAGTTTAGAAACCGCGTGTTTCTCCAGGACTCCGATAGAGGGCGTGCCGTGTCCGATTCTCGCGTTCGCCTGGAAAGTAATATTGTCGTCCTAACGTAACCACGTCGCCACAAATTGCCTCCTACGATTGTCCTTCCCGCAAAGTCGACTTTTGCAAATGCGCCCGGTTATTTTCGCCGAAGGCCTTGAAGATGTCTAGGCTGAAACGTGCAATCAATTTAAAAAACGTCTCAAACCCTCGGGGTTGGGTTTATACGGCGGAAGAGAGTTTTGGGCCCCTGGCGGGCTCATCAGGCTCCGGGGGCAAAGTCCGCCAGTTAGAACTTACACTCATTGATGATGGTCATTACGCTCGTAGGCTCACCATTCAGCCGTCTTGGGCTCTCCTCGACCGAAATGCCTGCTTGCACTTTAAATTAAATCCGTGAGATGATCTTGATGCTGCAAGGATCTTTAAGTTTGATGCTGTGAGGATCTTTAAGATTAACGCTGTAAGAATTTTAAACATAGATGTTGTAAGCATTTTGAGGTGGTATTATGGTCAGTATATTTAAACTTAAAGAGCTCTTTAAAAACAAGATCACAGAATTTGTACGAAATTTCCCATTTCATTTCTGTATCCTTCTAAAGAGATCTTTAAGCTTAAATCACTGACCATAATACCTTTAATATTAATACTGTAAGGATCTTTAAGACCGATACTGAAAGGATCTGTAAGATTGATATTGTAAGGATATTTAAGATTGATATTGTAATGATATTTAAAATTGATGCTATTAAGATCTTTAAGATTAATACAATAAGGATATGTAAACTTTGTTTCACTTCAATATTAATAATAATAATAATAATAAATAATAATAATAATAATATTCAATAATTATTTAAAAATATTATACTGTCAACCACATATTAATAAAACATGAAAATAAAGTCTTAACGCAGAGGGGATAATGTGATGAATAATGTCATCTCAAAATTAAAACTGCATTTTCTCATCGCTCCATTTAATGAATTGCAACTACTTATACAATGATCAAGATTCAAAAATCGACAGTCCTGTTTCTGATATAATCACTGTTGTGATCATATTTAAAACCTGATGACAAATTAATAAGCTTTAGTTGTGTATAACCCATATTGTGGGTTTGTTAGTAAGTAGTTAGTCGTTTCAATACAACTAAAAACTGTGGAAAATAGTATGTGTCTACAGTAATTAGTTTCTTTTGAACCGTTACGGTGACAGTTTATTCGGTTTTTCATTGTTACTTTACTTACATTCTTACTTTACGCACATTGTTGCCTTACATCCATTTTATTAAATTTTTGTTATTTCGTTTATATTCAAATAAAAGTAGTTAAAGAAAAAAGAAGAAATATTGATTAGAAAGTTTTTTTACATTCACAAAAAAAAATTGCGGTTTACCAGGATATGAACCTAGAATCTTGACAAATACAGCAAAGTGAGTCACTTATATGAAAACGTATATAAAACAACTTTTTTTACTGAGTAAACCACCATATTATGAGGTTGCTTTGATATAGATTCAGAGAGAATTAGCATGTATAGTCTATTGCTCTTGAAATGAGAATTTCCTACAACAACAATATTTATCTACAGCTAAAGCACCTGATGAAGACTTGTATAAAAGTGCAGAAACTGTAATACACTTCAAAATAAACCGAATAGCAAGGCGATAGGCTCTTATTCCACCCGAAACAACAAAATTTTTGTTAAAATCAGTTATCGCTTGTTGCATTTTATGTGCAAATGTCTATACGATAAGACTAATACATTTTCCCCGTGTGTAACAAGTTCTTTCATTCCGTCAATGAAAAACTCTTCCGATTTTATGGAATCCAGGACTTGACACCTGCCTTTATCTCATCGTCTGAGGTATAATGATTATCCTTTAGGTTTCTCTTGAGCAGAGCAAAAAAATTAAAATCGCTAGGCACAAGATTGGAGAATAAGAAGGGTTTAAACATCAGGTTTCGTAGAGCCTCTCCATTGTGCACGAGGTGCGTGGACGAGTATTATGACGTTGCAAGATTATTGGTATACCAATTGTTCAATAATGAAGCCAAAATGTTCCTTGGATATTCTAGTATGGTTTGCCATACGCTTTTGAGTGATTCGCCGGTCATTTTGAATCGAATCGATGAGTTTGCGATGATTATCGTCTGTGGCAGTGATCGGATCCCTGCATTGACAATTATGGCTTTTCCAGGCTTGCAACCATGAAATATTACTAACCATCGATTTACAGTAGACCTATCAACAGCATCGTCACCATAAACGGCTTTTAAACGATGATAAATCTCAGTAGGAGTCATTTTTTCGACAGTTAAAATTTCGATAACAGCACACTGTTTAACTCGCGTTGACATCATACTACAACACGTCTCCAGACTTCTGCTTCTCGAAATGCACTGGCTGAACGCAACCACTTGAATCCTTCGCATGGATATTGATAGGGCGAATTTTACTTCTACCTGGCGCGCTTCTGAATGTCATTTCGCTCTATAAGCATGTGCTTTCCTTTTTAGTGTACCCACTTAATTATGCGAGACCAAATTCTTGTGAAACTTCGCCAAAGACTCCGCCACTGACTTGAAATCTGCTAAGACGACCCCAAGGCCGCGCTATCAGATGATACCATACTGAATTCTGAGCGAACTTTCATATGTATTATGCGTAATAATAAACTCTGTTGATTGAGGCATGAAATCACACTGTGCATGAAATACATTAACTGCAATCAAAACACAATGGCGGCGGCCATCAGGTCGTTTTCAAGAGTTGAAAGAGTGAAGATCCGTTTCTTAATTTCCTGCCCCGGACCTTCTGTTTAGAAAGCGACTGCCGGCCGTCTCGAGATATGCAGATACGTATTGTTCGCGTTCTTTCGCTCTCTCTCTCTATTATTCTCTCTCTCCCTATTCTTCCCTTTCTCTGTTCTCTCTCGCTTGTATAAGCACTAATAATATTGAATGCTTACATATAACAGTATTCTTCATTTTATTTTTGTAATAATAATTATTATAATAATTGGTAATATTACGTACTTATATGCTTGTAGTTACTACTAACGTATATATGCATTAGAAATAGTAATTGCTCATTTAGTAAAGAGAAATCTCCCTCAGAATACTTCTACCTATATATTGATTTGTCAGGCCCCCTCTCCCCTCGGGCTGGCTAAGGGGTGATTGCAAAAATATCTTGTTTGTATAGACAGCTGAGGCCTAACGGTCTCTCCTCTATCTATGGGGATTGCAGAGGCACATAGGGCCTTCTCACCTTACTTACGCACCTACCCCATTTCCAAAGGGGTAGTTTGTTATTGTCTGTAATTCCGTAATGCCGCTCTTAAACCCTGTAACACCACTTATGTTTTGGGAAAAATTGCCAAAAGTAAGGAGAAATTACATACTCACTTCTTCTCTGAGACTTGTATGTATCATATGTCGACTTCTAGTAACCCAACGACCTCATGAAATTAGAAATTATTTTAATATATATAAAAATAATAACGTATACTTTGTCAGATAAACATTTAACTGAAATATATTCTCATAAAAAAGATCAGAATAAGAAAAATATATATATATATATATAATATTTGAATAATCTATAGATTCTTTGGCTTATATTAACAAAACCGGTGTTATTGAATCATTTTCTTTAACGTACTTTTCTTTTTTCCTAAATTATTGCATTCTACCCATGTTTTTTGTTTCCTTCAATATATTACTGTATAATGTCTTATTGCCAAAGAATCTACATTATATTTAAAATTTTATAAATAATTATGAATATAACACCGTTTATTTTTCTTATTATGTGCTTTTTTTTATGAAAATATATCTGAGTTAAGTTTTTACCTAACAAAGTATACATTATTATTAATAGGGTTGTCTACCAATTTTTTTAAATTTTTTTTCTTAAAAGTACGTCGCAAGATCGGATTAATCTGAAAATAAGACGGCAATATAGGTTCAACAAATATTTTTAAAAAATGATTAAAATTTACGAATTTTTAAATTTCCCTGACAGCCATCCATTGTATTACATTGAGCATGTGCGGAAAGCCATACATTTTGTGGCGATGCTTCTCCAGTAAACAAAACTGCGGCAAGGTCGTTGGTGACAAGTATGTATGTTCGAAGATGTATTAAGTTTTGATTGGTACTGCTGACGCATGCGCTTTGACCATTCTTTAAAGAGAGTGCATTTTGCGCTTATTTTATTTTGCAATAACAATTTTAATAAATTATTTTTCTTTATGTTCGCTCGTCAAATATGATATTCATGAAGTTTACAATTTGATAAATTCGTCAAATAGTTAACTTTTTAACCCTATTGTAAGAGTTTACTCAGGTGGTTATGAGGCTAAATCAGTCACGCAGTTGATATGCAGAATCAAGATGAAGATCAAAGAAATCGATGTGACCTTAATTAAGCGGATGATAAACGGCGTTGAAGAAAAACTTGAGAAAATCGCGGAAAATTGACCATTCGGTATTATTTAAGTGTGAAAATTATTGTAATTGAAATACGTTTTTCATAATCTAAGACGTTAAATAAATTCATTTTGATTAAAGAAAAATATTGAAATTTCATAATTTGTCCGTATACTTTAACCATATCTATATTTATTTCTCTTTGTTTATTTTGTTTGATTTTTCTCATGAGGTAGTTCCCGCTTAATGTTACCTTAGCAGTGCTACTGAATTTTTGCGTGTTGACTTTTTATATCTAAACTTCAAGAAATTTCAATAATAATAAAGACTTGCGTAAAATAAAGCGAATTTATAGATACCATCTAAAATAATAACGAAAATAATTTGTAGTGAAGTGTGGGCCTTGCCTCTGAATTGCGGGACAAGGAAAACCTAGTGCCTACCTACCCCCACCCTCCGCACTATACAACGTTTCTGCTTTCTTGACCTATATTATTCGGTTGTCATATACATAAGCACATATTTGTGAAGTTAGGCGTAATCTAAAGCGAATGCATTTATTAGTTTTAAAATACTTACAATTATAACAGGACGAAAAAGATGAAAATTGCTTCCGGTTTAACTCTTCTCAGTACTTATCGGTATAAAACAATGTTTCAATATCCCTTACTGAGTTTTGTTGTTTTCAGAACTGGCATTTTATATGTAAATAGTAAATCGTAAATCGATTTTTGTTCCGATAGGTAGGAAATTGGATACTTATAACCAGAAATTGTAATTTTTTGTTGTTTACGTTTTGTAATTTTTCCAAAAACTGTTATATAGCTACTGTGTTTTGGAATAAGCAGATATATGTGGTATAGGCATGCTCAGGTATAAGGCTGCCTCACATTTATTTGAATACCTGTCTACTACTTTGAGCCCGTTCATTGGTATTGGCACGATGTTTCGGCATTACGTTCAACCGATTAGAGCGATAGAGTTCACGCTTGTGACCTGTTCGCGGAATACGTCACGTAGCGCATGATAATTTATTTTTGAGGTATTTCTTACTCAAAGTTATTCATAATTTCTAAAAATTTACTTCTGGGCAAAAGTAAGACAACATTTCTGCCGTGCAGAACCTAAACCGCAGTAAGTCACATTTTGACATATTTTAGTTTTTTGTTAATTCGTCTTTAGCAGATAATAAGGTTTATACACATATCATAATTACTTTTTTATGATAATGGGAACTAACTCAAATTAAAATAAATTAAAAATTATTTAAGTAGTATCTGCAACCATAATTTGAATTTATATGCTAAAAGTAGAGTAAAGTGCAGTAAGATTTGTAAATTACTGCATTTTATTCTGAAAATGTAAATTATCTTGCATAAATACTAATAATTGCAGTAATATGGATTATTGCAGTAACTGACACCCAAAATTTTTTTTGAGTTTGTTTGACTCCATTTTAACATATTACTTTCCTTTCTTTTTATTTTAATTATTTGGTCCTATATCTACCAATTACATTAATCAAAAATGTACATATTTGATATATGTGCCCAACATTTCATTTGAAAGACATTTTCCTCTTTTTCTCAAAACTTCAATTTTGCACTTATTGCGGTTTAGTGTCTGCACGGCAGATTTTACTCTTCGTCATTTTTTTCATTAGGGAAAGTACCTAAATAACAGGATATTATCAGGATTGCATAGGATTGACTATTAAGATTACATATAGGATTGATGTAAACGCACTCGAGCAATTGAACCCATATAGCGATATAGATATTTAAAACTAACATACATTGAGAACGAAAAATTGGATAGTGTATGGTTAAGCACTACAGTGCCCACCTCAAAACAGTTGTTGTCCTATACGATACAGATTCAACAGTTTGCTGTTGTAGGGTTAGTACTAGTTAACCATGCACTAATGAGTTTTTTGTTAGTATTGTGAAACAGAATAGTTCCCATTATTAATAACTTGTTAAATGTTATGAACTATTCAGTAGAACTGCGAAG
Source organism: Quadriops clusia (assembly GCA_033557875.1). Classification (NCBI taxonomy): domain Eukaryota; kingdom Metazoa; phylum Arthropoda; class Insecta; order Coleoptera; family Hydrophilidae; genus Quadriops; species Quadriops clusia. Next base: position 4,346 of record JAWQRP010002630.1, on the reverse strand, counting down.
CACTTTCGCCACACGAGTCCACAGTCCCAAGTCATAGTATTATAATTCTTTTGTCGAGAATGGACAGCCTCCTCTTCTTATGTAAATATAACAAGTACCTATAAATATATGATATTCCTCTCCTGTCTATTTTGAAGTTAATGCTTTTTTCATTGATGTGTTTAGGACACATTTGCTGGAACAATCTCTTCTGTGGATTCGTCTCTCTCTTTCCAGAACCACTAGGTACTTCTCAAAAATTTTCACTAAATAGTTAACACTTGAATTTTGCATATTTGATCCTCTTTAGTACATTGTATTTAATTAGCCCTAAATTGTAAGCTTTGAGGAAGCGGGTAGTGGTATATCTGCAATTCTATCCACAGATACGCATATTGGCTTTAGTATTGCTTAACTTGTTTATACTATTCTAGGTAGATAATTGGTATGAGCGTGATTTAATAAATTATTATTTAGGTACTTTACCTATTACTAGGCACTTGACTACTAACTTTATTTATTACTATCTTCGACAGTGCATTCTAGCGGTTGACGAACGGCAATTGGGTGTCTATTGATTGTAATGATTTTGATTATTGCTAGGAGGAAGTTGTCATGTTCTTCGTACCTTAGTGAATCCACTTTATGTAATTGCCTTTGGTGGTGTCGTATACAAGTAAAAATTGGTAATCGACTCTCTTGTAAATGATTATTGCCTGGTTTGCAATGCTCTGCGTCAACTTGAGTGTCACGTATAGGTATTATTATAAGTGACCTTAGTTAGGAAAAACGCACAAGAAAATTCCGACTCAATAAATGTATTTATTATTTTATTTAAAAACAAATGAATAAAGCCAAAAACGTCCCAACCAATCAAATAAAATTAAAAATATAGACACGTGCCGGTTATATCAACTAAATATATATTTTAGTATTCATGCATACACAACGACGTAACGCTATATCAATCTGCTAATAAAACGATTTTGAGAACGAAAACATCATACCTCATTCATGTATAAATATGCACCGACTGTCGATTGTTCCCAGCCTAATGTACAATATTTCGATTTGCTTGCTAAATTATTCAAACTTTAAAGTTTACACAATTATTAATCTATGTTTATGAAATTATTGATTATTTGGTTATATGGCATGACGCAGAGTGGTTTATGGATGCACAACGCCTTTTCGAGCAGTGGCGTGCGCGACGCCATCCAACATCCTGTTACAAATATAAATTTAAGTTAAAAATTTAAATTTTAAATTCCATATGTTACTAATAATAATGATTGGTTCTGTTGTAACAGGACAACTTGTGTCATATTAATGTAATGCTGTAAATCAAAATGATATTCTGTCGCCGTTAAGCTCACAATAATAATGCGCATTCTGCGAGGCGCTAATGCACAACTGGTTAAGACACCTACCATATAAGGAGGCGCATAATCTGCAGTCATGGTTTAAAATTTGTCTGAGGAGTCACAATAGTTTGAAAGAAATGTCGGCTCGAAGCCCAGTAATTAATTAGCCAGTTACAGTCTTCCCATAAGAAGGACGTCTTTTTTCAAATCGGACACCTTCGCGTCAAATTCCGAAGACTTTTGTTTGCGTAGGAGGCCCTTCACTTCACAATAATCCAAGATATGTTCATACAAAACGAGACATGAATTATTACGTGAAAGAGACTCTAGATATATTTTTTTAAATAAAACATTATTAAGAGAATTTTATTATTTAAAGCATGCCATTATTTAAATCATGTCACTATTTAAAACATGTCATTATTTAAAACATGTCATTATTTAAAACTTCTCATTATTTAAACCATATTATTATTTAAAACGTCTTTATTTAAAACGTCTTTGTTTAAAACGTCATTATTAAAAGCATGTCGATATTAAAAGGATGACGCTATTAAAAGGATTTCATGATTTTTGTCTGATAGGCGCCAAAATTCACGTGCATTAACATAATAAGCGCATGTGTTGAAAGTCCGCCGTGTTTGTTAAATAATAAGGAACATGCATAATGAATAGGTGGAAGCGTAAATTGCTTGCCTAATTATTGAAATGTATGCGCATACATTCGCATTTGATTCGACTTTCAGATCATTTATGCGCAGAATTCAGGTCGGGAAAGAAAAATTCCGAAATAATAAACGTGCACATGTCACTATGAATGCGAAAAGTTAGCGTATGAACCAAAAGAAAAATAGTAATTAGTAACCCACAGGTCGCATTGTCCTTAATCCAGCGTATCTAGACAATCGCATGCTTGTATTATAGAACGTGTTAAAGTACATTGCGTTCGGGTCAGAAATTATATACGATTAAAAATAAATAAATAATGACAATTGGAAAACAATTTGCTATATGGAGCATTTTCTTGCGCCACAGGCAATCAAATCTCGTTTCATGCGCAGCCCATGTATTATGTACACAGCCAGTCAGAAACAATTTATCTAAAATAAACAATGAATAAACTATTTGTATACGCATATAAATACACGATTGAGGGCATTACTAAATTTAACGTAGATTGTGGAAGTACACATATTTATTTAAGTGGTTATATTGTGTCCGCTTTAAAATTATTGTATTCTTAGAAAGATTCTTGTCATTTTCAAATAAAGTCCGCATTTATTTTAAAAATGTTATGAATCTTATCATAAGTATCATATTCATGATATTATAGAGTACGGTATTTTTGTATATTGACAAACTTAGTATTAACTACTGCTAATGCCGTTTTTTTACTTTCTTATATTTTATTTATTTTTTCCTTGGTGGTGAAGGTTACTTTAGATATAAATAATTTTGATAACAAGGTTGGGATCATGCAAGAGCGGATCTACTATTATTCCCGGGACTTTATTTTGGAATTTTTGTAGAATTTCTAAGTTGAAGTTTTTGGGTTTCAGTACAGACTTGTACACAAGTATTTTTTCTGTTTGTTTATCTTCGATAATAATTGTAGTAGGAATTACGTTCATTTTACTAGCTCTCCAGCTTTCCAGAGCTCCATAAAATTTTAAGTAAACGAACAGATGTAATAAATATTTTCACAGAAATATCACGAGATATCCATACTAAGAAAAATGTATTATTCGCAGAAACTTTCAATGTTTCTCTTGTAACTGAACAATGCATACTGGCTTTTTATATGCCATGCTGTTATTGTATGGCTGCAAATCTTTTGGGTATACTTAAAAATATATATTTTACTGTCTGAGAACTGGAGTATCAGGCTGTCGTACAGTGAACGCGATTTTGAGCGATGACGTGGTCAAGCGATCGTTGCTGAGCGATGTTCGCGTCTATTTATTATCCGAAGGAAACTAGATTTCGCTCGACCACTCCAATTCGCATCCACTGTGCGACCAGTCTTAGGCTATGCGCATACATACAATTTTTAATCGGGCAACTGTTTAGTTGTAGAGAGCGTCTCATATATGAAGATCCCATGCACGTCATCAATTGTGCGTGGACTGGGTTATGACGCGATGTACCAGTGCCGTAGGCAATATTAAAATACACGACGGAAATTGAAGTATGTATTGAGGTAATGCATACATGTTTGATTGAAAATACGTCTAGTAAACAAATGTGGATATAAATTTAGAAAAAGTACCTTTTATTTTCTTTTTGTAATCCTTCGAAATAATTAATGGATGTTATGAAATGAATTTGTACCTCCTCAGCTTTTACATCCTATAGTAGCCGAACTAAAAAAAAGTAAAAACCGAGGAGATACAGATTCATTTCATAACATCCAAGGAAATACTTCCCGCATGTTCTATTAGAATATCGACAAAATGACTAACCTAATATTAGTGCTGTTTCTTCAGTCAGTCCCAAGCAACCTTGAACAGTTACCAGCCAATGGGGGTTAGAGAAATTGTGCTGCCTTGAATGTTATTGGTTACTATCTGCCGGCAACATGTTCCGGACAGCTGAAGAAACAAAGCTAATATCTAATGAAACCAGCACATACTTTGCAGAAACATTTTATTTTCTATAAGGATGGAGGGTTAGTGCGATGACAATTCAAAAATAACACTAACTTTAGTGTTTTATTGTACTTACACGCTAATATAAACTAAAGTAAAAAACAATACATTTTTGTAATAGTTATGACATGTAATTTTTTTTAACGTATATATTTTATCATAATCTTAGATTGAAATTAAAGAAGCGAATTCTGTTGATTTTACATATGTATTTACGTTTCGAAGATCCTCAGCTAAAAAGATAAGAGGTTTTAGTGACTAAAACTAAATAAATCTAAAAGAGGCACCACACACATTTAATTATTGGCAACCCAGTCTAAAACAAACATGCTAAATAAACACAAACGTCCAAAAG
>JAWQRP010002629.1:0-15081 GCA_033557875.1 Quadriops clusia | reverse complement strand
TAATGGCATATTTTTCTTTGACGTGACTTTGCCTACGAATTCTGGGATATTACGAATACAACGAAAAAGGGTTCCTACCAAATACTAGACGATCACAGGTAATTTTGGCCAAATAGAGTTTTAGGGGGATTTGAAATTCCCGCCGTTTCCGTTTTTCGAAATGTTTCATTAAGTGTCTCTTTTGAGCACAGCAGCGAGGTATCCCCTCACAAGTCACAGTATATTCTTTTCAATATAGTTTGAAGATTATACCTGAAGAAGTCCAAATAAAGTGGGCGTAATGTCGTTTAAGAAAATCATTTCATTAAATAAGAATAAGAAAATGTAAAATTTAATCTAATTTCAAGACCCAAGACATACAAAATAAAAATCATTATAAATTTATCATTATTTTTCTTGACCGTTTTTCAATATTATTTCTGATACTATTCTTGGTTTTTTTAGGTCTACTTTTAATTAAAACACTTTTTTTTTTAAATCCTTTAATTCACCATAACATTTGACGTATTCATATAGGTCTCTCATTGTAATTATATATTTTCATATACAATTATCCTATTTTTATTACCTTATAGTCCTTACTTATTTCCATTTTGTGACATCGTCAAGTTTTCTCTATTTCTATCTAATATTCATTGTACACATTATTTTTTATTTATTTATTTATTCTTTTATTACTATTTCACTATCTAATTATCTCTTAATTATTTTATCATAATATTCTATTGATATTTGCAGTGTCTCGTTTAAAATTTATCGACTTACCTTCTTTCTTTAGAAAAAGTGATTACATTATTTTTTTTTGTAACCATTTACTTTCCTTTTTTATTATTTTAACAAAATTTTAAAAAAACACAGAAAAAAATATCAAAATTTAATTAAAAGTAGACAGGAAAAAACCCAAAAATAGTATAAGAATATACAAATATTTATAGTATAAGAAGCTATAATGAATATTTTACATGTTGTAGTTTATTATCGTATTAGTCGTATAATGGGTTGTATAAATTTTTTTTTCAATGTAATTTCAAAGCTGAATATAGATCAAAAATACGGCTGTTAACAAATCTTAAAAAATTTACGTTATAAATTTTGTTTTAAGTTACGTAAACCTTACCTAAAGATAAAATCATTATTTACCATTAATACAATATCCCGGTGGCCGTGGGCAGCTGCTAGATGTAGAGGTGTGTCATCTCCTCGGTTAGTAGCGTTAATTCTCGCACCTCGAAGTAGCAACATTTCCACAATTTTGCTATTTCCTTCTTTAGCTGCCCAATGGAGCGGACTGAAGCCATGATCGTCACTGAATATGAAAAAAATACATACATATATAATATATAATAATATCTAAATTAAATTAAAACTTAAGAATATAAAATAAATTAAATATGTATAATTATATTAAATAAATTATATGGGCTAGCCATTATTTGCGTTACATATAGGTAATCATAATAAGTATTTCCTTATGCATTATTTTTCATTTTAGGTATTTAGATTATATTCTAAGTAAACCTAACATTATACATACTAATAGTCCGATATATGCTAGAATAACGGAACTTGTAAAGGTAGCAAGGGATTTTATTATTTTTAATAAAAATAACTTTTCCGATAGTGACAGAGCTGTCAGATGTGACAGATCAAAGCTATTTTTAGGTTAGGAATGTCAATGTCAAATTTGACAGATCTGTCAAAATGTGACAGATTCAATGCATTTCGAGGTTAGGTATCTGTCAACAAGGTTAAAAATGCATCAATTGGCATCAAATTATAATTAATTGCAATTTGCTTAAATGTAGATAATGTAAAACTGTGTAATAATACATAGTAAACATTTTATCGTTAACCAAATGTTTGGAAACAAATATTATGACTAATATTTTTTAAACAAATATTTTAGCTAATATTCTTAAGCAAATATTTTGGCTAATATTCTTAAGCAAATATTTCTTAAACAAATGGACCACAAATGTTCTGTAAGCCAATGTTAGGTAGCACAGGATATTAAAATAAACCTGCTGCTAATTAACCCTAACGTTCTAGCCAATTACCCGCAACTGAAAATGAAATTGGCACAAATCCCAAAGAAACGAGACTTAATATACGATATAAACCTAGTCCTATTTGCTTACTCAAATGGTCTAAATTGAAACTACAACTCTATCAGTAAAGTTTCAACCAAAAATTTCATCAAGACTGAATATTAATGCATAAACCGATATTTAAACAGCTAGCCATTTAATCATCACAATCTACCCACGACTTCCATTCTATCTCAGCAACGGTTATTGCAAAATATTCCCAATGAGGACACCATATAAGGAAGCGACATTGGGAAACAACTATTCAACTAACCCTTGGTTCATGTCGTGTTCGGTGTCATCGAGCCAAACCCGAACTTGTAAAGAATTGCCCTCTCTGCACCAATGGAAAATATCCTCCATGATCGACACTCGAGGAAACAGCTAAAAATAACTGAAAATGGGTGTGCTCTTTGTAAACAGCCTAATTTATCCTCAACACTTTCACAAACTCTAGTTAACCCTCCACTTCACACTACCTCACAAACCCTTTCATTTGGAAGTGGGACACTTTTACCAAATATTGCTATTGGTAGGGCTGTTTTTAAATAAATGGGTTAAGCACTTATCAAATTCACTTCATGACATCATTCCCTATTAAAAACTAATCTGAAGTTAGTCGAGGCTGTTGCAGAGGTAACGCTAGGCATCGTCCATAAATAACGTAAATTATAACACTCTTTCTTGATTCACATTTACACACAATAATCATTTCAATCATTAAAAATACGTACCGAAAAATTTAATAAACCAGACCACTACAAAATACATTAATTTTAATATTAATTTAACTATTGAATTTACCATGTGATTTATAATTTAAATTTAATCTTACGCAATTTGTGAACGGCCCATACCGTGTGACGTCTCTGCTACGTCACGAAATAGACGTTCACATGTTCTGTGCTCACATCCAGATGGCTGGTCATATCCTATGTTCAACGTTAATTTTATCAAAACCACATCCGAATTAAGTAATTCGAGGTAAAATCCAACTCAGAATTCGAAAAAATGATTTAATCCTTCTGTATAACAGATTAAATTTATTTATTTCTAACGCAATTATGAATTTAAAAGGGAAATAACGTTAGAATAGGACGATCATTTTGAAGCACTGTGGTAAATACTCGAAACCTGATTGGTCGAGGGTTTAGTAAAGCGCTTAAACACCTCTTCTATTTTATGAAATCTTGATAGAAAATCTGCTTTCATGACTCGCATTACGCGCATTGGCGAGCGCGTCCGACCACATATTTATTTTTCTCTCTTCTTTCTATAATAAATTAACGATTCTAAATTTTTTTAACGCACATATAAAAAACTCACCTCTAGTATTTTTTTAATTATTATTTCGAGACATTGTTTTATTAATTTTCTTTGGAAACTAACTCTACATACAGATTGCAATTGCAATTTAAACAAACAATTGCTAAGTAACTACATAAAAAATAATTAACTAACTAACTGGATTGGATTAAAATATGTAGGTAGCATAAGCACGAAATAATAATAGTAAACGGAATTTATCCAACAGTTAACGAACGCCAACAGTAAAACTAAAGTTTCTTTACCAGGATAACATAACACAGCAAAAGATCAATTTTTGCTGTTCAGCCCAGGCGTGGATAATATGTATAATTTGTAATCAAAGTTAAAAGTTAAATTGTGTCAATGTTACCGATGGTTCTCATTTTTTTGTACGTTTTGTGTGTCATTGATTGTTATAAAAGGGAGGTTTTGGAGGTGTTTCGGTTAGTCTGAGAGAAATTTTCGAATGGGAGGAACCGTTGCATGAAACAATCCGCTTTGTTGCAGGCTGTAAATCCAGATTTTCTATTAGGAGCGCATGATTCTCAAGGGATTTTCGATAAATGTTGTATGCATGTGATTAGTGTTGCACTCATATTATATCCTCTGTTCCATTTCACATTCATTTAATAATAATAATAATAATAATTAGTTAGTTATAAGTAATTATTTAAGTCCCCAGTAATTATCTTATTAAACATAATTTTTTAATTGGTTTAAATATTTAATCACAACATAAAATTGTATATCCTAATTTTTATTTTCATTTCAGTTTGTTAGACAACCAGTTTCTTCCCAGTCCACACACTAGAAGGGAACAAAAAACTTTAAAGGTATGTATATTTTAATTTTACGATTTTTTTTTAAATTTTTTTTTATAATTCTCTCAAATTAGTTCCTTGTTTAATCATAAATTAGATAAAAACCATCAAGAATGCCCTTAAGGTTGCCAAAAGCCAGGTGCTTTACCCTACATATTCTACCACCAATCAGATGTCGCATCCCGCCTCAACGCTATTGGCTGAATTTTGACAGGAGCCAAGGTCAGGGGTGACCAAACTAAGGACTTATGTCGAATATTGCCCTTGCGTTTTTAACTCCATAAGACCATATGTATTCCGCGATTATCAGATGTGTCCAGACAAACGTTCGAATTAGATTGCTGATTGGCATCTTCGTAATAATCATGTTTAAAAAGAACTTTTTATTTTATTTCATTTAATATATCAAAAAAGAAACAGATAAAGCATCGTTATTTAAAAAGAAAACTTTTTTGATTTAATTAATCAATAAAATATGTATAATCTTTATTAAAATTAAATAAAAAAATAATGATGTAATTTATGTATGACTATGCTGTATCTATTTCCCTTTTGTTATATTAAATCAAATTAAAATAAAATTAGTTCGATTCAGAAAACAAAATCTAAAAAAAATTCCTTCTCAGCGGTATTCGAACCCTTAATATCCGCAGATGACACGTGTTCGAATCCCGGCGGGAACAACTTTTTTTAAATTTCTTTTTCTGAATCTAACTAATTTTGTTTTTATTTGATTTATTATAACAAAAAGCAAACAGATAAAACATACTTACGTAAAAAGATATTTTTTAATTTCATTAATTAATAAAAACATAACCTGTATTAAAAATGTACAAAAATACAATTATATATTTTTTATATGACTATATTGTATCTATTTCCGCTTTGTTATATTAAATAAACATAAAATGATGTATTTACATAAAATATTTAAATATATACTTACAGATAAATATCTAATTAACTTGTGTATTGATCATTTATTTCCAGCAAATCAAAGACATATGGACCTCCGACTGCTATATAACAGAAAAAAACAACTCATTGGAGCTGTTATACCATATTCTATACAGGAAAAGAAGACAAAAGTAATAAACATAGTAATATACACACTAATTAATTAAATGTAAAACTATTTTGTAATGGAAAAATATAAATACAACAGCATTTTTATTACACATATAATTATATAACAGAAAGAACAAAAAAACAAATCTGATAAAACTATTTCTGAGCTATACCTATAAGTTTCCCATTTTTTGGTATAGATGGCGCTGACAACCACTTACAGTGGTTTGAATCTTAGCTTAAAAAAAAAAAAAAAAGTCGAGTCACAAACCCTTACTAACAAGTGGCGCCATCTCTGACAAAATCCCTGAACTACAAGCTATGGGATTTGCCCTGCAGGGGGCGCTGACAACATTACAGTGGTTTGCGACTCGGCTAAAAAAAGGCAAGTCGCAAACCCCCACTTACAAGTGGCGCCATCTCTGAAAGGGAAGGCTGAACTACAAACTTCGAGGTTTCTCCGGTGGGTGGCCAAGGTGGTTTGCAACTCGGCTAATTTTTTTTTAAATTTTTATTAGAGTTAAGGGAAAATGAAACCATTCATTTTAAAGCACATACTTTAATAAATTTCCTTTGTTATACACATTTTGTTGAAGTAATATATTTACAAGTCCTGTTAGCGAGACCAACTATAAAATACAAGTCGTAATAAATAACAAATAATGATGATAAATAAATCTATCTAACGTTTTTTTTTGCACCTCGATTAATTAGAAAAGAACTATAACGAGTTAGGTGCGGTGTGTAGAGAGCTGTATAGCCTACAATTGCGACGCTGTTACAATAATTTGATTAGGTACAATTCTAGCAAACATTGCGCATGCAAAACTAAAACGGCCGGCCGGGCCAAAATGATCGATTCGTAACGCAACTTAAACGGTCGTAATCCACAAACACGTCCTACACTTTATTTTACCATCTTCTTTCTAATTTTCGATCGACGACATGATTTTTACATTTACAAATTCAACTCGAGTTTGAAAAATTTCTACAAAAAGAAAAACATATTTTACAATTAACAAAGTAATAAAATTTAAAGTGCACTATCTATTCATTAAAAAATCATTAAATTAGAACAACAGAATGAGAAATTAAGCAAAGAGCACGTAATACATTAGATTTGTCTATATAAAATATATTTGTTCAAATTCTTCAATACCTAAAGTTCATAGAGTGAATTCTTTTTTCTATTATATATAAAAATATTGAGAGAAATTAGGTGAGAAAATTATGATGTGTTTGTATTATTTGTGGCATTTCTACTGGCTGTGAATATGATAACAATAATAAGCGGTCACACAAAATTCACTCTACATAGAAAATTGATTTTCTCTGAAAAAACTGAGAAGAGTTATCTCCGATTGAGAAAAATGATCTCCGAGTGAGAAAAATTATCTCCGATTGAGAAAAATTATCTCCGATTGAGAAAAATGATCTCCGATTGAGAAAAATTATCTCGTCTTGAGAAAGATTATTTCACATTGAGAAAAATGATCTTAATTGAGAAAACCAATCTGGTTAAACGGAAAAAAAAAATGATCTCACTTACAGAATCAGGCAGGTTAACGTGCAGATTTATCGAAAACCATCTCTAGTTCTACTTAAACACGGCACTACCGCCTGAAAGTTAATTAATAATTCTGGTCTATAAGTTAAAAACAATAATTGAAAATAATATTATCACTTTGTAATAACAATAAAACAAAATCAACATATTCACATATCGTATTTCTGCAGTTATACTGATGATTGCGAGTAGCAAACAAAATAAATAAAAATATCACAGTAAGACACAATTAACCGTAGATAGATACAAATCAATTATTACAAACATTGTAACTTATGTGATTTTGTTTCATTACGTTTTCTCTCTTTATCGCTTTCGCTTTATACACTACTAAATACATTTCTTTACAGCAGCCACGATAGATTCCTTTGACAATCGAAGCATGACAGACGGTATTACATTTAGCCACGTTTTTAATTAAATCTTTTGGACTATATGTATTTGAGAAACAGTTTTCGATGAAGTACGTATATTCGATGAAGTGTTTTTAACTAAGAGTGTTCGATAAGTGTTGATAATAAGTTTTGTTTGATAATAAGTTTTTGAACGAGTCTTCTCGACAAAGAGTTTGTGGCTAAGTGCAATGCCGCGACAATGTAAAAAATATCGTCAACGATAAACTGACAATCATCATAAGTGCGAGATATAACTGCGACTTGGAAATTTCACAGCTCTTATACACGACAGCGGGACACTGTCATATCAGACTACTACTATACATAATATAGAACTGGCTTATTTTTAGAAAACAATTAACTGCTAAATGAGAGCGTAATGTACAAGATTTTCCGTCCTCTACATTTAGAAAACCAAGTGGATGGGTAGAATATGCGGGTCGTGAAGTTATTTTCTAAAAATAAGAGAACGCAACTTTGCCGACTGAACGGCAAACAAGAGGTCGAGCGCGTCAGCCGACGCTCGACTATTTCTTCGTGGGAGTGCCTCGCTGCGTCAGCCCCTCGAATCTCTTGAACGTGTAGTTTATGAACACCCAGTCTTTGTAATTCACTTCGCCGTCTTGAGGGGTCGGCGCCGATGCTAAAACAAAGTCGTTACGTTACATTAAAAATTGTAGATCGTTTTTTTTCTTTTTTATTAAATTTTGTAGAGGGTTTTCTATTAAGAGCCGTCATTTTTAATTTACTGCTGTTCTTCATGTGTGAAATTAATAGCAGAAATTTTTGTAACATTTTAGTAGCAAAAACTGAATGGTTAACAAAAAGGAAACAATGTGTCCAATTCTGTTTGATATTGTTTCATGATTTTATTTGGAAATTAGCTTCAATGATTTTCTCAAATTTATTTCACGAAATGCATTTTGTGGCGTGAACGGTTTTGATTCATTCAACTTCAATTCATTTTGCTGTGATTATTTTTAACCAAGGTATTGTATGAGAAAAAACGGTACTTTTAAATTGCCAAAATATATTTACTCTACGTCAGAAGAAATCTTCTAATATTGTTGACTTAATACAAAAATCAAGTTATAGAAAATTGAACTCAATGGCATTACAAAAGGATATCCAAATATTTATTTTTCTGTAGACTAAATGCTTATTAGCATTTGCTACTCTTTCTTAGTTTTTATAAAAACTTAAAAGCCAACCCTCGTCATACGAATTACGTAGAATTACTTACGAATCTCGAGTTTAACATCTGGGAAATCATCAAAGTTGGATGTGTCATCTATGGACTTGACCTCGACGGGAATTGCGGCAGGTCTTTCTCTAATGTGTTCCCAATCGACGCCTTTGAAGAAAGGTATTAATTTCAATTCTTCTATGCCTTTTTGTAAACCTAGTCTCCGTTCTGCCTCACAGCAAAATCTGGAATTACATAAAAAAAATTATAATTGGGTTTTTGATATTTTATCAAAGTGGTAAAAGTGTTTTAAAAATTAATTACTAAAACAGTAATTAGAAAAACATTTTCAGAAAAAAAAATTGTTCTGATACAAGTATCAAAAATATTTGACCTTTTAAAAAGTTCTCACTTAAATGTTTATTAAAACTTTAATAAAAATAAATATTATGTATCATGACAAACTTTTATTAGTTATTCATTTATTCAATTAACCTTTGTTAATATAAATATTTAGCCTTGGTGGAAAATATTTTTTTAGAAAGAACACACACGTTCATTACAAGATTCCTTATAGCCGTCATGTTTTAATAATAATGACTCATCTAATATTCATTTTATGCTCATTTTTGCTTATCTACGTAAAACAGGTTCACCTGTAAAATTGCTTGAAGAAATGGAGTATAAAAATTAAAATTGATAAACAGCCAAAGCAGCACAAATAGATGCGTTATAAGTATGAACATTAGAATTGCGTTTTTCGATTTCATGCGTATAAAAATTACCTCTCAAAATGCACATGTACAGTTCTAAATTTAACTTTAAAGTTCATTTAATTGTAAATTTCTAAATTATGTTACAGCCGATGTTACTATAATAGTGCGTGCACTTTAAAGTTATATTAACAGTAACAATTACGTTTTCGTTACTGCAATAATAACCATAAGATTACGATCACTTTAAAGTAGTTTAAAAAGTAAGGGTGAAGAAATTTTTCGTTTAAATGTAACTATTTTATTATGCTCTTTTAAAGTAACATGCAGCTGTAGCAATTATGTAGATTTTACTATAAAATATATTTCATCGTCAGAGCAACTCATTGCTTGAATGCAGAATTACCATAAGTTCGAATTTTCCAATTTCGAGATTAAGTGCAAAACTACAATACTGTGGTTAACTTTGCATTAAATTTGAGAAAAAATGAATACACGAACTCAAAAAACAATGCACAATGCTCAGGAACAATTTAGTAAAACTCCACTTAGTTCAAAGCAGTACTGCAATACTATAGATACACATTCTGAAAGTTTAGAGTTACATTTCGCAAGTGAAAATAGAAACTAACGAAGATAGATGTAAGTATTTTTTTTGTTATTTATCAAATCTAAATAAATAACAATAATAAATTCACAAACTTATTCTTTAAAATCACTTGCTTTTTCTGATTTTTATTTTGTTTATTACGTTAAAAAAGCTTTTCTTAATTTTGAATTAACAGTTTTTCTAGTTCCTTATATTTAAATATTATCTAATATTTTGTCATAAATAAAAAAAAAACGATTTTCTATAACATTTTTTTACAGCAGTAATTAAAAAAGCTGTTGTTACTTGTGAGTACTTAATGAAAGTGTCTATAAATTTTGCGGTGCAAAGTCCTCTTAAAATATTCGTAACCTCAACATTTCGGGATTTGGTCTTTTCCTTCGATCAGAAGATAAATTGAAAGAGATCTTTAATGAAAATAATGGAAACAACAGTTTTGAAAACCCTAGTATTCAAGTCTCCGAAGGTAAAATATTAAAACAAAAATTTATTTACTAATTTCTGATTAATGTTGTTACTAGAATTATATTCTACCACTTCTGAAGACTTATGCTGATAGTGAAGTTGATAATCCGCCTTATGTATTACCTGAAAGAAATGTGGAGCAAGTAGAATTGTTAGAAAATTCTCCAATTGAATGTACAAAATCTAAGAAACAACTTAAAAACCGTGTGAAAATTGCAGAATGAATATTGGAAGATTTTTGGAGATTAGGTGATGTTAACAACAGAGAAATTTTTTGCCGAAGTTAGTAACTACCAGGAAAAAAGACAGATCTAGAAAACAAGTTCGAAATGAAGATAATAAACAAATCGAATGTAAAAGGTCAATTACAAAGGGGTATAAATTAATTTACAACGGAGAAAAACGGGCTGTTTCCAAATATTTTTTTTAAACACATTTTCCATAATTTATCAAATTATACGCACAATACTAAATAAACATAATGATGTTAGTGTGGTAATTCCGGATTCCGAGGTAAGCAAGCAAAAACTCAAAAATTGGCGAATCTACAAAACAATCACCTCGTTCCAACCGGTAGAAAGTCTTTATTTAAGGAAAAATACGCTATAGTTTGATCAGCAAAACACAAAGAACTTTATTTTGTTCATGAAATTCTACAGGATGATGTACCTGACCTAAAAGACCTTCAGATTACAACAGCAATAAATTTTGACAAGGATGTAAACATGGAAAAAAATTTAATAGGTACATTTAAAATAATAGAAGTAAATTTTGAAAACCCGAACAACTTTTTCTTTATCTAATTATAAACAAGAACAATATAATGAAATTAATGTTATATAAAAAGAAAGGAAAGCAATCCTCTAGATAAAAATAAATACGACCACCTAAAGTTTTTGTGCAAAAAACTAGTTATCCCAATACAGTATCATGACTTTTTTAAAAAGCTACCCATTTCTAATAATAAAAAACATTAAAGTGACTCCGACTGTGAATAACCCTTATGATGTTTCATTTTAATCATTTCTTTAAATGTCAAAAATGTACCCTGAAGTTATCTTAATTATATAAAGAAAGTTGCGCAAATTTTCAGAGCAAACAAAAAAACGCCTCCTGTAAAATTTGAATTTTGTGACTTATGCTAGTTTTGCATTTAAGCGACGAACTATGAAGTAGTTTTTAAAGCAACTATAACAAAACCATCACTGTTTTAAAGTGTACGTTACAATGAATGGGTTGCCATATACTAATTGTGCTGCTTGGGAGTGATCCTAAAAAATGAATCATAAAGAGAAAATATGGATAAAAGAGTTTACGATGGTATGTACCTTATAATAGTATCTTTGGCCTCTTCAGAGATGGGAACTTCAGCGGGAAAAATGAGAGTTTCCCGCCAGTTCATCACTTTCCTGTAAGTGTCTTGTGGGTTTTCCGAGCAAAACGGCGGATATCCAATCAGCATCTCGTACATAATAACCCCTAAGGACCACCAATCGCAAGCCGAACCGTAACCCGTTTGCAAGAACACTTCCGGTGCTATGTAGTCTGGCGTACCCACGGTACTGTAAGCTAAAGCCCTTCTGTTCTTCTTCCAACTCTCTGCTCTTCGTTTGCTGTCCATTGGGCTCGATGTTATTACTGGAGAGAAACAAGCAAATAAATCAATAAGTAAATAAATAAATTAATAAATAAATAAGTTAATAAATCAATAAGTTAATAAATAAATAAATTAATAAACAGAATACTATAGGAATATGAGCAAAGACAAGAAGAGTATACCAAGTGGTGTGAAATTAGCAATAAGCTAGACTCAACAAGCTACTATTTTAACCGTTTGAGAGCCAAACAGATTTTCAGAGTTACTATGAAAAATGCTATAGAAATGCACGTGAGATCTTACTTTTTATATAACTTAGAAAATAGCACAATTCTGGTAATTTTAACTAAATTTCCTTTTCTTTTACACCCATAAGATATATTGTAAAATGTGTTCTGAGCATCTATAAGCTATTGAGGCAAAAAAATAATATTTCGTGTGCCATCTTTAATTCAAGAACAGTTTTTATTTCATTCAAGAAAATATTTATTTATTACAAGAAAATATTTATTTATTTCAAGAAAATATTTATTTATTTCAAGAAAATATTTATTTATTTCAAGAAAAAGATTATTCAATTCAAGTATTAAATAATTTTATAATTCTCAAATAATGTTACTTGACCAGTTAATTTCATAAGGTCCCATAGATTTTACCGATCAAGTAGTTCTACTTGAGGATTATAAAAGCAATTGATCAATTGTAGTTATTTGAGTGAAAATTATTTGTAAAAACAGTCAAAAGTGTAGTTTGGGGAAGGGATCAAAAAAACAGACTGACCATATTATTTTGGGTAAATATGCTAGATCAAAAAAAAAAAATCTTATTATAGGAAAGTCCCAATAGCTTTCCCGATTTCAGAATATCAAAACTGAAGATTTACCTCTTCATTGGTTGTTGAATAAAAAAGATATAATGACAAATTGAGTTCAACAATTTGTTAGAGTCAAAAGAGAGCGAAAAAGTTACTCTTCTTAGATAATGCTAGATTGCATTCAACTAACTTGAAACTAACAAACCTAAAACAATAATTTTTCCCATGTAATACAACCTGCGTGCTACAACTCCTGGACCAGAGAACAATAAAGTAGTTTAAAATATTCTATAGGCTATTTGTTTAAAAAACCTAATTGCAATAATAAATCATGCAAGTAGAGCAAGTGTACATATTTGTGTAGACTCTACATTCACTGAAGAAGATGTTATCCTGTTGAGTACACTAAGAAATTTGATATAAATAATAAGATTAAAAAATAACATTGATATAGAAGGGCTTATTAATGTTGATGCAAAATTACAGGCACAAATTTCAGATATGAACATAACTATAAACATTTAGAACCTACGTGATGTAAGGGAAGTTACAAATGAAGAAGAAGAAATTGAAGAAACATCATCATTTTTTTTGTAATGTTTTGAATTAATTTTAGAGGATAACTGTTTTACTGTATACATAGGTCGAACTGTTTTACCGTATACATAGGCCAAACAAAAAGACACTTAATAGATAGAATAAAATCACATAAAAGTAGTGTTAAGGAATAAACAAAACAAAGCATTAAAAAAACGTGTCATAGATAACTCGCATAATTTTGATTTTGAAAACTCAATAATTCTAACAAAAGAATCCAAATCTTCACATAACCCAAGAAAAAAAAACCTTAAACAATTACTATACCGGGTGGTCCTGGGTAGCGGGCCTATCAAATAACTCCTTTGCTTTCTAAATTGCTGCAACAAATATTCAGACATTTGTTGTACACCAAAAATTGCATTTTTTGATGTATTGAACAACTTCATAGCACTTCCGGTTTGACCGGAAAAAACATGAAATCTTTTATTTAGATAGGGAATCTCATATTTTTTGTTCGTATTCTTAATCTACAAGGTGTCCCTAATGCAATAATACCACATTTGTAAATTTTAAAGTCACAGATTCATTTTTATTTTCAATTTTAAATGTAATGTGAGGCGTTCGTAAATTGGCAAAAACTTTTCTTCAGCAATTCGAAAGACAGTTTAAATACATTTTAGAATAACATCATTCACCATTTTTTAATTATAAGCAAATGAAATTTAATTTTAAAGAATCTCAACTTTTTCAAATGGAATCTCAATGGGTCGTCCAGATATTTAAAATCTATGTAATAATACGAATATGTTGATACCCATATTAAGTACCTTTGAATAAAACTAAACTATCAAATTATTATATTAAAAAACCATTACAGACTCGCCGGTAACATAACTTTCTCCTCAAATCGTGTAGGCATTCCGCACGCCAATATATACATTTTCAAAATACATGATGGTTCATTTCTGTCATTTAATGTTCAACGTCTATTTGATTATTCTCTAGTAATAGTTAAATAGTTAGTTTGATAAATAGTTTTACCAGTGAGACTGTAATGGATTTTAATATAATAATTTGATAGTTTAGTTTTATTTAAAGGTACTTAATATGGGTATTAACGTATTCGTATTATTATGTAGATTTTAAATATCCGGACGGCCCATTGTGATTCCATTTGAAAAAGTTGAGATTTTTTAAAATGAAATTTCATTTGCTTATAATTCATAAATGGTAAATGATGCTATTCTAAAATGTATTTAAACTGTCTTTTGAGTTGCTGAAGAAAACTTCTTGCCGATTTACGAACGCCTCACATTACATTTAAAATTGAAAATAAAATTGAATATGTGACTTAAAAATTTACAAATGTGGTATTATTAGATTCGGGGCACCGTGTAGATTAAGAATAAGAACAAAAAATATGAGATTCCCTATTTAAATAAGAGATTTTATGTTATTTCCGGTCAAACCGGAAGTGTGGTATGAAGTTGTTCAATACATTAAAAACTGCAACTTTGGTGTACAACAAATGCCTGAAATTTTGTTGCAGCAATTTAAAAAACAGTTATTTGATAGGCCCACTACCCAGGACCACCCGGTATATATACATACCATAACATGTAATTGCTTTTTTCTAATTTTTTCATATTAACCTGCTATGATTGTTATCCCGCGATAATCATTTCCTCTATATGGTCATTACAAAAACAATAAATGGAAGTTTCACTGTATTACGGGTTACTTTAAATTATAAATTTATCTAATAAAAATATAAGTTATAAATATAAGAATACAAATAGTTTATAAGTAGGTACTTACTAAAGTCGGATGGTTTAGCTTGGCTCAGGTCCCTGTAAAATTCCGTCCTATGAGATTTCTTCAATCCGGTGCACAAACCGAAGTCAGAGAGC
>JAWQRP010002628.1:0-15087 GCA_033557875.1 Quadriops clusia | reverse complement strand
TTTATCTGTTTACATTTAAAGCGATGCATTAGAAGAGTTCCGCTTCAAGGCAGGGTCCTTTGCGGGTGAGATACGTACGTAAGGGGGGTACTGTTTACATTTGTAAAAATCACGTGAGCTAGCTGCCTCTTAAAATAATTTGTAAAATAAAAGAAAATAGTTGCCTTATTATAGAATAGTAGCTAGGGTCGTAAAAATATCGTGTATTACATTCATTTCATGTTATTTTACGAATTTTCTATACGGAAATATTAACAATCAATATAGACGTTTTATTATAGTTCCAACAGTTAATGTAATAGCTTTTTGTTTCCCCAAATCGAAGGTTCATTATAATACATAAAATGGCGTTTATAGTTTAAATTATATTGGAGTCTTGGAAATTCTAGATAAATAGAAAATTCAATAACAGTTAAAAGATAAATCTATACAAATATTGTAAAATAGCAAGATTTAAAAACATGTAGAAGAACAATAATTAGTTTGCATTTAAAAATAATTTAATAATTATACCAATAATTTTTGAACACATTCTAATAATTAATTATAATAATAAAGTAAAAATGCTGTTCGCTTATATAAATCAAGATAATACTATTTGCAACATTAATATAACAACAAACCTATAGGTATTAAAAGTACTTATGCAACATATGGGTACATAATAATTCGGTTTTATTGAGAAGTATTTATTTTCGAAGGGTTTTGGACCAAATTTCACGCAATTACTAACAGTTTTCCGCATCAAATCAATGAGATTTAACCCAATCTCGCAGGAACTAAATCGCATTATTTTTGTTATAACTCAAGAAAATCGTCTTGACAAAGGAGATAAAAGAGAGGCAGCCTCTTTCATCTTTTCAATTGTCCTTAAAAGAAGATTAATATTAAAGCAACGTCTATCCAGAAAAAAATTATATCGTGAATTCAGGCCATTGTTTTACGAAAAAAGAACAATACAATTAATTATTGCCCCCGGTTCATTAGTTTCGCTCAAAAAACTCCCCTTTCAACGAAAGTTAACTTCCAATTTCAAATGATAACCCATATAAATTGGACAATTGTCTTGTATTCCATCTATATGCGGCGCAAGCACGACCGAACTAGAAATGCTTCCGCCAGATGGTGTCTATCAAGCTTAAGGAAATTAATTAAAGTGCGAATATTGTTAACCGATATAGGGTCTGTATGCAGTTCGGCAGCGCTTATTATGTAAAATAGCATAATTGCCAATGCGGTCTATGTAGTTTATGGTTAAGCGATTGTTTACAACCATTACTAATTCTGTTTACAACCTGCAAGGTTGAAACTTAATCTCTTCGCCACTTGGAAAATGAGCGAGTCGCTGCGAGCTCTCTGCAATAATAGATTCCTCCTATTATATACCGATCCCTTCGCACAAATCCTTAAAAGCGCAATCTGCTTCCGACTGATAACTTTGTTTATTAATTCAAAATTTCGCTATATTATCTTTTGAAATTCCCACATAGAGAGGACATTATTTAACTAAACTTCAATAGGTTTGTACATACCTACACTGAACCAAAAAGGTACGTGGGTTTAATAAAATATATTTTTGAAACAATGAGAAAGTACATTATTTTTCACTGAGTGAACAAATTAATTGAAATAATAAATGACCGTACATTATTTAGTAAAATAATTGTAATGTAATAAAAATTTGTATTAGTTAATAATTTTGTTACTCGCATCAATAAATGCATTACATTAAAGTCAACATACATAATTAATTAAAAAGTTCATTTGTTTTAATAACTTTTTTCAACAATGGTACCTTACTTCAATGAAATCTAGTATTGCTTCTATGTACTCTGTTAATTTATTTCATAATATGTATTCATTGAAATAACACATTATTTCGTAGTATTTATTAAAAACTTTAATTAAATGGTATCCTAATTTGTAACTTTATAAATGTTTTAATTGATCTTATAATTACCAAGAATAAATTTCATGAATATTGTATGTCATCACAATAAAATATTTAATTGCTTTAATATACTCAGTTTATTTACTGCATTAAATGTAATTTTGAAATACTTTTTTTGTATGGGAGTTGTATTTATTGAATGAATATTTTAATTGATTATATACTTCATAAGAATAAATTTTATCAATGTTGAACACTACTAAAATAAAATATTTCAGTGATTTAAGTGAGTACTTTATTTGCTATTAAATGTAATCGTTAATTCACGTAAGAGTTCATGCATGGTTCTTATTTAAAAATAATACACTAATTAATTATATGACTGGAAATATTGAATTGCACAAAAATTCTCTGTAATCATTTTTATTTTAACCTGCATAAAGAAAACAACCGTACATTATACATATAAAATGTCAGTTTGCATATGCTTTGTATGTTGTTTAAACCGAACTGTTATACTGATATTAACTTTATCTAAAAACAGAAAATACTCTACGTTAAAGTCAATTTTTTGCGGGAGCCACTGACCCTACAATTATATCAATAGTAAAAAGCAGGTAAATTCAATTCTAGTGTTCCGAATGGAATAATCAAAATCTTGCAAAACAAAAATCTCTTTAGACATAAAGAAAACGAAAGAGTACAGTGCAGAAATCCCAAATGTATACACCACACAAACCGTTGTCCCCTATAGGGCTTTTTGTACACGTGATTTTCGATTGTGGGGTCTATAAATTTTGAATTTCCACTCTGTTGTATCATAAATTATAATAACTTTGCTCATAGAGTTGATCAGTGATAGTAACAGCGTGGGAACTTAATTTTAGTCCAGGTTCACCGGTTAACCACATTTTTACACGAAGGTTAAAATAGTCATCAGGTCGACTATACGAGCAAAGCTAGTAACTACGTGTACACACTAATTTAAAGAATTACATATTACTTGAAGAATTTACTTTCAGATACTCCACAAGCATGTGCACTTTTGACGATGGTTTTGTCTTTTTAATATTATAAAAGTAAAATTCAATGAATGACCACACCATTGCACATGCTTGTGGGTACTCCAAGTTAAAAACAAAAAAAATCTTAAAACATATATCTATTGCACGTATGCAATTGAAAAATTGATATCGAATGCCATCAAAATATATATAATATTCTAAAATATGAGAGTTGCCATCCTCTACAGCCATTAAGAAGGGTTGAATACTATCGCCCTTCAATCGAAGAAATTGAACGTGTTCCTGCAATTGTTGGCGACTGCGGGCCACAAACAGAAATGATTCTTGTGAGTCTTTTATAGTAAATCTTGAGGTTGCTTTTTGTCCTTGATTTTTCCTAACATATTTCCCTGTTGGTAACAAAAATCCATGCAATGCTAACATAACATCTTGATCATCTGCAACGAAAAAATTAAATAACATTACACTTTACCATTAAAAATAGTCACTATGAAAACTTGAGTTAGAAGAAAGGAGTTAATATGCTGTGTGCAGTGACATCAATTTGTTTATCTCGGGAAATACTATTTTCGGCAACATTTTTTTCAATTGAGGAGTGTTTCGTCATGTGCTTCCTGAATTTATCTAAGTTTGCATAACTTTGAACACATTCACAACACCTGTACGAAGAGTTAAAGTGGAGATCATGCTGTTTTTTTAAATGAACTAATAACAGTTTTAATGATTCAAAACTACATTTACAAACAAAACACAACATTTTCAAAAAAATAATACTCGCTTTAATTGGAATTAAATATAGGACAGGCAACTTCCTAAAACATTGAAAAAGAATCTCAATAAGACTAAACTGTTCTAAAGCAAGATGCCATTAAAGATAGATCCATACTTACGTTTTAAATCCACGCTCTTCTTCACTTCAATAAATGCTAAACTGCTCACACGTCACCACCAGCATGTGGAAAAACTTTAATTGTATGTCTTAACACAGCACTTGTTTAACGAGAACAATAACTGAATGCAATAGTTCCACTACAAATATTCGTACCTACGTTTAAACGCCGCACTTCTCATCAAGCAACCTCAAATAACTACCACTACGATGAAAGGTTCAAATATAAATGAATACCAACGATGAATACGAAGAGATTCTAATACATTGAATTCGACAGTTAAAAAAATGTACATTTAACATGTGATTTAACCTCGCGCTCTTCTTCACTTCAGCAAATGCTAATCTGCTCCCACGTAGCCACCAGCACGTAGAAAAACTTAATAGTACGTTTTAACACAGCACTTGTTTAACAAGAGCAATAACTGAATGCATTAGTTTCACTACAAATATTCGTACCTAAGTTTAAACGCCGCACTCTCTTCAAGCAACCTCAAAAAATTACCACTGCGATGAAAGGTTCAAATATAAATGAATACGAAAAGATTCTTATGCACTGAACGCTACAGTTTAAAAAAAATCTGTTTGAACCAAAGGTGGTTATTTAAATCACAACCATGTCGAGAATATCATACGTACGATGCAATTACTTTTCAATAGGAGTATTAAACTGTGCCGCTGGCCAAGCTACACCGGTTCTTTCTTGGAAATTCTGGCGAACGAAATTCACACAGTGCATGTTGATATTTTTTGTTTCCAACGGATGTGAAATGTAAACATTATTATTTCTGAACACCTACCTTCAAATTTTTATTTAAATAAATAACAATTTGCAAAGATACATGCCTCGCTGGGGACCGTTTTAATTGTTGTTTATAAAATAATAATTAAATAAATTATCTACTTCAGCAAAGCCTGTTCGGCAGGCATATTGAAGCTCATTAGAAACTTTTGGTGAAAAATTTAATAAACAAATATTTGTAAAATTACGAAAGTATAGGTAGTATTTCGGTTGATGTAAATTTTTTTAGAGATTATATATTTGAATAAATAAAAATACACTTGACCATTTATATTAAGTCGATAGAGTAAAAATATTAGCTTAAAAATACCGACGGATCGGTCGAAACGCTGCTAAATCAATGATAAAGAGGTCAAGTATAGTATTTATAATATTATTTAATAAATCTAATTAGCACTTCTGACTATGAATTTAAATTATTAAAATTCATTAACGTATGTTTATAGTAATGATATTTATAAATCTTGTTCATAAATTATCCGTAACATATTTACATTATTTCAACGATACAGTTAATGACATTTATAAAGTTTGGTTAATAATCACCGTTTATTGATGTTATTAAGATATAGTATTCAATTATTGTTTCATTAATTTAACAAACACTTTCGTAGTATCTATGAATTTTGGTAATTAAAATTTAATAAACGCACGTTCATGATATTAATAATCATAAAATTTCGTACATGAAATATTCAATAAACATTTACATTATTTCAATGAAAAAGTTCATTGCATTTATGAAATTTGCTCAATAACCACCGTTTATTGATATAATGTACGATATTTTTCTCAGTGTAAGAAGATTAGGACATCAATGCCAAGTTTCACCACTTATACAAAAAGTTATAAATGTAGAAAGCGCTTAGATTACGCTCATACGGCCAAAGTTTGCACAGGGAAAGTCCGTTGTGACACTTGTGGTGATGAACATGAATCGAAGATTTACTCTCCTGAAACTGTTCCGAAATGTATTCACTGCCAGGGCTCACATAAAACGTCTAACTTCAGAGAATGTCCAGAATTTAAGAGTCAGAAGAAAATCAAGGAAATAATGGAAAATCAGAACATATCTTTCAGTTTTTCTTCTCTTGATAAATTCAGACTTTCCACTTTAGGTAGATTAAGAAGCAATTACTGTTCAACACCAGTTGCGAAGGGTTTTCAACAACTTTGTGGAATCTGACTTGGCAACTATATGTATGTACAGAGAAAACACCCTTGTGCAGTCGTAGAAGTATTTGTATCAATCCAAGATGTGGAAGAACAACTTGGTCCTTGTTGTGCCAATATGCCAAAAAATGTCTTTGACCCTGCCGGCTAAGAAGTATTGAAAAGAGTGCGCCACAAGAATTGTTTGCTTTGAAATATTGGTGAGTTGTGAAGTATATTTTAAACTATGGTATGGCCCAATTTGTTGTTTGCATTAATTGCGATGAAATAAATTATCCAGATGTGTAACAGCTGTTGAACTAGAACATAGTCTTAGCATTGTTCTGGAAATGGAGACCAACAATTTCTCCGAATTTGTAGCGGTCTTTTTTTAAATGTAGGGTCGGTCGTTGCGACGTGTGCGCCGTTTTCGACCTGAAGAAGACCGTTTTCTGGGGCACAGATTTCGGTGCCCTTCGTGCCAAAAGAAGTATGCTCTCACCACCAGCTCTTTCTTCACAGACATAAGAATTAATATGAAGCTATGGTTATCTGGTATGGTTGTGGGCGGCGGAAACCCCAACGAGATTAGCCAGCATAATCGACGGTATACCTAGAGCGTCGATCATACAGCAATACACCGAATTTTCCTTGATATCTATTCCTGCCAGATTCTCCAAGACGATGAAGCTTTCCATTTGGGTACGTTGTATATTGCTTTGCAAAATTGACATTTATTTACCTTAAATATTTTTTAGGGAGTCCTGACCACGTCGTTCAAATCGACGAGTCTGTCAGAAGAAAATACAACGTGGACAGGATCCCAAGGCAGCAATGGATCTTGGGTATGTACAATATTGTCTTGCATTTGCATTATGATTACATTAACTTTTGTTGATTCTTAGGTATTTAAGACGTTACTCAGGACCCCAACGCTGGCGTTTGCACCAATCACGTTGAAGGTTTATTTTGATCTGTTAATTAAATACTATTATCTACCTTAACATTTATTATTGCTACACGACTAGTTTCGATCGAGTGCTCCGATCTTCTTCCGGCACTAAGTCAAAACGTTACCGTTACTGACGCGCGACGTCTGAAATTGGGACCGCCACTCCTAAAAATTTGACAAAAGCCAGGAATTACATCTGCTAATTGTGTACTTTAAAGTGTGCGCAGATTATCCAATAAGACGCAGCACCCCATTAAATTACAACGGACTAGAAAAAAGTCCTGCAGCAATAAAAAAAATCCGAAGAAATAGTGTTTTTATTATTCCACTACAGTTAATTTTATGTTTACTCATTCATTTAGGGTTTTGGTGTCAATTAAAACGTTTTTTTGTCGGTTGGATGTAGTGGGGAGCCAAGGGTGGCATTTAACGCCGTCCTTAGCCACATCTCGGAGAGATATTCACTGAGATAAAATTGGTCTTTGCAATTTTACTTCTTTTAAAGAATTTATATATTTCTTTAAACGAATTTATATCATTTTATCATATTGTTAATTTATTATAAGAGAATATATTTGTTTGTTGATTCTTAATATTTAAGATAGAATTAGTCTTCATTTGCATTTTTACTTCTTTTTAAATTTATATTTATTATTTCGTTATTTATAAAAAAAATTTATATCCCATTTTTCATACTGTAAATTTATTATAAAAATATGTACTTCTTTGTTGTTTCTTAATGTTTAAGATATAATTATTCTCCATTAGTTATTATTATTAAAAATTTAAATTTTTGTATCGTAAGTTTTTTAAAATAATTTATTATTCATATTTCATATTGTTATTTTATTGTAAGGACACATAATTATTTATTTCCGATTGTTTTTGTTTCATCCATATTTATTAATAGTAACGTAATAATATATGTATTATTTCTATCATTTCGTATTAATGTTTTAATCTAAATAACATTTTATATGGTACTTACAAAACAGATACGAAGCGTAGCTGATGCATTTAATCTGCACATCATTTTGCATAGTTCGTTCATTGTGCGCCGTTAAATGTCATTTTATCGGCATAGTGAATATTTAATTTTTCGTGTTTATTGTACAAATCACAAAAGATACCAATAAATAATTACTGTTGATATTCATTCATACACATTTGTGACGATTTTATGCCGAGTAGGCCCCTAAAAATGTTAAATTTCCACCTAAAAGTTAGATTATGTTCTCACTTTAAAATGCCGTTTTATCGAAAATTTTTATAGTCAATTTCCGCGGATCGTACAGGAGCCACTAGATGTGCAGGTGTTCAGATAAATATGTAACATAAAAACTGCCGCTTCTTTGGCGCGCTTTTGTCGTCTTTTTGTAGATCAAACAACGCCGCGTTTTTTGCGTTACATATTCACCTGAACACCCTGTACTCAATGACTTAACAAAACCGAGGCATAAAACACAATCTCTGTTGTTAAGAATTTGGTAAAAAAATATATATTGCAAAAATATATTCGCTTTCCCCCTTCCCGTTAAATTATATTTTTAAAACCATTTGTCTCTAAAATGATCGGTTTGTAAGATATTTGAAAGTATCAGGATAAATGGACCACCCTGTATAATAGATTCAAACGATTTTAAAAACATTAAACGTTAAACAAATAGGATTAATAATTGTTTTTGGTTTCTGTTAGTGATGGCTTCGAGTGCCAATATTATTCAATTTACAAAAACCTGACTTTATTATAAAACTAAATTCAAAATCATGGACGCATAAACATCTTGCCGAGTGCACATACATAAATACATTCTAAGATATACTCGTGTACATCACATAATCTTACTGTATACACAGAATAATCTTATACATCGTTTATTAATTTAATATTATTTATAGTAATGTAATTTGCAATACATATTTGAATCAGTAGTATAGATGTTCCTTTTGTACGATTCGCAAATATTCATTTACTACGTTTATTTCATAGTTTTGCGAATATTTGAGTTTAAAACAAATATAAACGTCATGATTTCTTATTGTTTCTTTTGCTTCCTTTTGCCATTAATTTCTGAATACAACATTAATGTAACAATAAAACTGTATTAGCATCAATTATAGAGCACTTATAAACCAATTTGGAGAGAGAAAGATCTCTTTCAAACTCGGATAATGGAAGGCAATGATAAGAAAACGACCCTTAATGGCCTATTGTATAAAACACAGTTATTCTTCGGCGAACCAAATGACTTGTTTATCACCATTTTGCTTTATAAGCTAAAGCTCGTGTTTCTTTCGTAACAGTTCAGTTGTACAGCACGAAAGCCCAAATCAAAAAAACCAAAAAGTTTAACCAGTGAACAAAAATAGTGTAATAATCAAAATGTTCAAGAACAAA
Source organism: Quadriops clusia (assembly GCA_033557875.1). NCBI lineage: Eukaryota > Metazoa > Arthropoda > Insecta > Coleoptera > Hydrophilidae > Quadriops > Quadriops clusia. The sequence goes on along the minus strand of JAWQRP010002628.1, from coordinate 5,978 downwards.
AACGTCCTCTACACGTTGGAACCTCTTCCGAAGCTCGAAGACATAACCAGAAACTCTTTGGTGCAAGGAATCTTGGCCGCTAACTTCAAGTTAACAAATCCCAACAACATCTCTAACTTATGGACAGGAAATTATTTCGCCAAATGCAACCTACAGAGGGGAATCCAAGAAACCTTTGGCATCGAGTACATTCCCAGATATCTCGCCGATCGAGAAGAAGACCTTGAACTTCACCGAAAGCAGATTACCCAAGAAGTTCTTCGTTGGAGCGACACAGTCTTCTACGAGAAACCAGTCTATTTAGCAGACAACTTCATTAAGTACATCTGCTGGAGTCCTTTCGGAAGCATCAACCACGTGGAGACCTTCCACAAGTGCTGCCATCTGATGCAGAAAGACTTCAGGTTCGCGTACGCTGCGAAGCTATGCCTCGAGGATTATCTAGAAGATAATGTCGAAGAATTCGTAGAAACGAATCTGAGCGACATTTTGCTGAGGATGAAACATGAAACTGCGGCGATTGTCGAATGGTGGTGGGTCGAGATGGCTACCAAAATTGGAAAAATTGATTCAATTAGAGCCAAACTTAAAAGACCAGTCATGGAGGAAACTACAGTAGGGATGTTCCGAACATCTATTAGAGAAGGAACGCCAGAAGCCGTTAAATACTTCACTCTTCGACTCCAAAGGGAACAGAAGCTAAAAGGAGAAGATGAGGATGAATTGATCCTTCACGATATCGTAAATTACGGAAATACATGGGGGATGAATTCGAGAAGCGTCCTCTTCCTAGCGATGAATGCAGATGAAGAGTCCTTTGCCAAATTAGTTCCCTACATTTTTCGTTTACGAAACTGTTGTTTGGAGGTTTCTACACAGAAATCTGCATACATCATCGTCAAGAAAATGTTTCTGGTGGAAACCGAGACCCCCTTCAACTATCAGATGTTTCTTACATTCTGTAGTCTAGCTCTTGGGCAAGGCCGCTTTGATTATTTTCAAGAGTTGTGGCTTGTGGCGCCAGAACACGTTAAGAGGAATCCGGAGACAGTGATACATTTGGATAAAGAGTTGACGGCATTGGCAATTTTGGGCGTCGTTAAAATGCGATCGCGTCAGAGAGTACGTTCTATATTAGAGGGATTGCGGAGGTCCATGAACCAAAGAACAGATTAACTTAGTTTAAGTTTATTTTTTTGTTTTAAGTATGAGTTGTTAGCGTAAAATATGAAAATAGCTGTTTGTAATTAGGATGTCTAAAAATTTTGTTTTCAAATTGTTGGGAAAATTATTTTAAACATTTATTATAACTGGTTAAGTAATAAAGAATAAATAAACATTTATTATTACACCAAAAAAGGGAGGTATCTTGAGTCCTTCTGCTAGTCACACCGCGGAATTTAAAAACTTTTTTGATCAACTTTTCGACTCAGCAAGTCCGTCAAGACTTACGGAATCATAATAAGGGGGGGGGGGGTCTTGTTTGCAAACCTTTTCGCATGGTGATTGCAGATGATTTTGCACTTAATGAGTTCTGGGACAGGGCTAAACAACGATTACAGTCCATGACCTTTCTTTCTCCTGCAACAGGTAGGTCAGTTGATATACCTTCAATAAAGAATTGGTTGGTTACTATTAACAATTTTCTAAAGATTTGGTGCTTTTTAAAAAGTGCTGGGTTTGAATATCTTATGAGAAAATGCTTCAACCAGGATTGTTTGGAAATTTTTTTTCATCAATCCGTTCAATCGGCGGCAGCAACTTTGACCCTAGCATTGCAATGTTCCCGGCTCTTTTTATAACAATGTTGATTACTGGTCATATGTCTCGCAAGGCAATCGGTCAAAATTGTGAATTAGATAATTGAAATAATTTAACGAATCTTGGAGGTTTGTTGACCGATTCTGTCCCTCGGAATGCAAATCCACAAGATGGTATTGTAAGGAATCACGAACACTTGTTACCCTTAAGGCTGCGTGTTTTGTGTTTTACGCAGAGAAACTCTTGTTATAATTTGGCGGGATATGTAGCTATTAAACTGTTACAGAGGATATCCGGTAGTGGGTGTAATATTTGTAGACATTTGCTCATTGCAAGCGATGAACAAATGAGTCTTCCCGAATATTATTTTATCAGGGAACGAGATTACATACATCACACTAAATGCTATCCTTCTGTAAACATTGCGAAGGCAACAGTCAAAACTCAAACGAAACTGTTTAACACCCGGATTCTCAAACGATAGCTATTGGAAGGATATCGATCGCTAGAGAAACCGGGCATAAAGCAACAAAACGTTTATTAATATATTTATTTTTACGATTTTTAGCTTCTGGTTCATACCAACTAGATGTGGCCAGTAATTTCTTCATGGCCATGTCCCAGCCCTCAGCCAGCCGCTGTATTAATGAGGTCATAAACATTTTGAATCGGCCTGATATATTAATCAATTCGTCAAAATGCCTATGGCCCCTGAAGAACGTATGACGGAGAAGGTAAGAATTTCAGATATTTCTTTATATACATAATTAAAAATTACACTGACGTACGGTGGGATTTCCATCCAATACTCTTATCACATCACATTACATCAACACTTTAAATTAATATACAACACTTCAAAACGATAAGTATTTCAAACATTTTATCCAAACAATATTACTGAATAAATCTAAAAACAAAATAAAATTGACATAATATGATAATTATAGATTTTCTGAAAAGTATGGTTTTCCTGGCGTTATTGGGTTATTGTACTCATGTGGCTATAGTCAAGCCACCAGAGAATGACAGAGCGCATCCGGATCATGTGTACTTCAATCGCAAAGGATATCGATCCATAAACGTGCAATTGGTCACAATCGGGACTTAAAGAGGCATTGGAAACACTTCATAGAGGCGAAAACCTTGATTTCTTCTTGTTAGGTAAGGTTTTTCACTTTTGAATCAGTACTTGAACCAAAGTGCATCTGTTGCATTGCAAACTTGTTGAAGATTATCCAATGCAGTGTCAAAGTATTTTGTTGGTTAGTTATAATGAAACCTCTTACTTATACGGGTGCACTTCCTGCGTTCTATTAATTTATATATTAACACATTTAATATAATTGCAGGTGATTCTGGGTATCCCCTCAGAAGTTATTTACTGACTCCGTACCACCCCGATCCTCTGGAAGGATTGATTTAATGACCTCCACAGGTCGGTGAGGTCCATAATTGAACGGGTGAAATCTTAGAGAGCCGTTTCCGATACCTCCTAAAACACACCTAGTTAAATGTGTAAATTTAGAAAGGCATATGCCCGATAACTAGGCGTAATAGATGTGTTTGAAAAAAAAAGCGGGTCTTGTTGAACGTCAACTAAATGTACGATTTGCACAATGAAATATATTTTGATCAAAGTACCAAGGACTGCAGGCAATTATTTGAGTGTTATACAAATTGTAAATTGGTTTCATTGTTTTTACAGCAAGAATGCTAAGGAAGTGCGTAGTTCCCGATTGTCGCATGACGCAAAGTACTCTCCATAGATTTCCTAGCCCCAAGACATGTTTGTCCCTCTTCGATGCTTGGAAATCAAGATGGAGGTGCCCCAAACTGGTCAATATGTGTAGGGAGGAAATTTATAGGAAAATGAGAGTGTACCATGCACATTTAGAAGAAAAGTTCGTTGATTGTACGTTAAAGCAGGGTAAACGGGTAGTCTCACTATGGCTTCCCGCCAAGCCAATGTACTTTCTGACAGAGCGTGATACGCAAGGGACCAAAACAAGTTGTCATGCACGAGTGTGTATTCTAACCTTTATCTGCTGAAAGGTATAAATTCCACGCTAACAGGGTGTGTGAATTGTTAGACCGTAAATGTTATTCTATTTGAAAAATTTTAACTTAACTAACAGAAAACTGAAACAAGGTCGTTCAAAGGTAAAGCTGTCAGTCGTTTTAGCATTCTCACCAGAATTTTAAATTGTATCAGGTTTTCTGGTTTTATTGTATGTCATTTGTGTCAGTTGGCAATCCTTCAATTCAAATAAATCTGACTGAAAGTGATGCATAAAACTATAGAAAACTGGCGACATCAAAGTCTATGTAAAAAAACGAAGTGAACCAACCCGTTAACCCTGGTTAAAGAAACTGTTGGTACCTGCTGCAGTTCCTTCTCTACATCTACCACTATGTAAGTACATATTACTGCGCTAATAGATATATGTAACCTGCAACCTAAACCCTCAAAACAAACCAGCGATATTTAATGTTAATATTTTGTTAATACAGCAAGCAGCAGTACTTCGGATGTGAATGGCGCATTAGGACAGAGCGAAGGCAATCGGGAATCTTTAAAATCGTCGCCTACAAAAGAGACTCAACCAATGGAGTACATTTCCATCATTGACTTGGAAGGTAAATGATGTTATTACTGTATAATATTCGAAGGATCTATAATAATATCCTTAAAAAAGTTATATTTTGTATTAAATTGGTTTTAATTTACATCTATAGAAGCAGGGGCAAGCAGTGAAACCAGGTTAAGTCTACAACAATCTATTGAAGCAGGATCAAGCACCGAGGCCAGATGCCGTCCACCACGACAAGCAGCTCCAGCCAGGAAGGTTTCTAGGAAAAGTAAGCATATTTATAATATGCATTTAACATTTTTCCATTAATATGATTAGTACAATGTTAGTAAATTTTTTAACATTATTTCAGGAAAATTCCCAGTAATTTCCGACTGTGCTGAACCTCGGTGTCGACAATTGATTCTGCAAGTGAAGAACTTGCTTCAAAACCAACGGCGACATAAAGTTTCCTTCAAATTGTTAAAGCCCAGAATTAACGCTATCGAAAAGTTTAACAGAACGCATTTAAAGGGTTTAAGTAATTTAAGTTCAGTGGCAGAAATGTTCATAAACTGTCAATTACGTATAGGTGCTAAAAAACCAAAAGGGCGTAGATATACTGCTGATGAAAAACTGTTGGCTTTGGTACTGTGTAAGCAGAGTGGAAAGGCTTACCGTTCTTTTATCAAAAGTGTTGACATAAAGGATTTTTGACCTTATTGAGGACAAAAATAGTGCCCGTTCGTGTGAATCGGTTTAACAGTTAGTTTCTACTCATCTTAGTAAAAAAACCTGTGAAATTAGCACACCGACTATTTAAATAGTGACTGCAAAGTATGGACATTGATGACGATCTTCCCCCAGGAAGGCAGTCAAACGAGTACTTTTAGTTTTTTAACAGTCTCATTAAATAATAATTTAGTGGATCCATAATGGGAAAATAATATCGTTCTAAATAATTTAGAAACCTATCTCTCCAGTTTAAATCTATCGCAAAATTCGAGTGGTCGTACAATAAATTCAACGGAACATCAAATGCAACGACTTCATCTAACACAACAACGGCAAGATCTTGCATTAGCCACCAAAACAATATTCAGCACCGCATTACAAATCATTGTTTCAACCCCCCTTATAAATACGTTCAAAGTAAGGACTTAAATATAACAAGAGTGCATCCCATGTCAATTGGCAAATTAATATTAGATAAACACCCCCAATTAAAAAATGATATTAAAAACGTCTGCCCGGTAGGGAAAAAATCGAAAGTGAATGCACAAACAGTAAATCAGTCAATGATCTTCTAGGATCAAATATATTAAAAAAGGATAATGATGTCTGTATCCGTCAATATTTATCCCGACGACAAGGAATTGTGAGAGATATTACTCTACATTTTTCTAGAGATAATAGCATAAGGTTTGTAGACACTGAACCTATTGCTGTGCATTTCAAACGTGCTATCCGCCCTTCTAATGTACACTGAACCAAAAAGGTACGTGGATTTAATAAATATTTTTTTTGAAACAATGAAAAAGTACATTATTTTTCACTGAGTGAACAAATTAATTGAAATAATAAACGACCGTACATTATTTAATAAAATAATTATAATGTAATAAAAATTTGTATTAGCTAATA
>JAWQRP010002627.1:0-15090 GCA_033557875.1 Quadriops clusia | reverse complement strand
TAATCTTTTTTCTGATTTTTTTCTAGTAATATTTTTTCTGATTTTTTTCTAGTAATCTTTTTTCTGATTTTTTTCTAGTAATCTTTTTTCTGATTTTTTTCTAGTAATCTTTTTTTCTTAGTTTTCTTACTTTTTTCCCTCTTTTATTATTGCTAATAAAACAAGAAGTTACTGTGAAATCTCTCTTGGAATGACACTGATTTCTTTAAGATTAAGTTTTTTTTTAACTTGTCCATTTTTCCACCTTGATACAAATGATATTTTCTAATTTTCAACGTCGTTCTCAGTAAGTCATAAGGAGAGATTTCAGTTTAATTGCTTTCATAACAGATTTTATTGTTTATGCTTTATTTTTATCATTTTAATAATTTATTTTTATTATTTTAATAATTTTTATTATTTTAATAATTTATTTTTATTATTTTAATAATTTAATTTTATTATTGTAATAATTTATTTTATTACTATTATATTTTATTATATAAACAAGTAATAATATTGTTTAAAAGCTGCAGAACACTGTAATAATAAATAAATAATAGTACTGCTTCAACATGCACATAGATGGCAGCAGTCTGAAGTGTCAAAATTTTCATAAATGTACTGACATTTAATGTTTGAGGTTATGCGCAACTGTCAACAGCAAACTAAAACAATGACAGAGTTGACGGTATTTCTTTGGTATGCGATATTGATAATTTAAACCATACACTTTCAAATGCTTCCTAACAAGCAACACATTAAAGAAAATTACATATTACACAACTATAATTACACTACCTACATCACATTACATGCTAAAGTTAAATATTAATATTTTAAAGTTACCTTATTAAAATTGTTTTACACTTCACAACGGTGACGAGTCTAATTATCCATATGGTTCCTCGCTTTACATTCTATATTATTCCCACTTTCACATGCGCACATTTGAACGATTTTTGACTATAAACTGTCAGGATTTAATTTTCTGATTACTATATTGTATATACTACTTAATTGTTCTATGCGAAGGCAAACTAAAAGATACTTACAAACAAGGTTGAATGAACATAAGAAAAGCATTTTTGGAGACACCAAAGAGCAAATAGCACTAAAAAAACATAGCTATGACACAGGGCATTTATTTGGTTATTGTAATGCTGAGATCCTTGATAAAGAACCTAGTCTTAGAAAACGTTTGGTCAAAGAAATGATTTATGTTAAAAGTAATAGTAATGCAATAAATGACAGGACTGACATAGAACAATTAAGTAGTATATACAATAAAGTAATCAGAAAATTAAATTATAGTCAAAATTCGTTCAAATGTGCGCATGTGAAAGTGGGAGTAATATAGAATGTAAAGCGAGGAACCATATGGATAATTCGACTCATCACCATTGTGAATTGTAAAACAATTTTTATAAGGTAACTTTAAATTAATTTTCTTTAATGTGTTGCTTGTTAGGAAGCATTTTAATGTGTATTAATGTAATTTGTTGTTTTCCGCAGTGAAAAAGGCTAAAATAAAAAGCCGAAGCGTCACAGCTGATTTTAATTATCAATATCTCATACCCAAGAAATACCACCAACTCTGTTAAAAACGGGATTAAGAACAAATTGATCAATAAAACAGTAACACCCCGCTAGTCATTTTCCGATTGCGTCAAATGTGGTCCCTGAGTACTTGGGAGATCCATAGAATATTTCTCATATACTTTTATTATTTCTGCTTTTTAAGCTTTTAATTGGTATTTCCATTATTATCTGAATTGCCACATAACTTTTTCTATGTTGAGTGATTAAACTGTAATTTCATATTTGTGATTTTTTCCTTATTTCTAAATCTAGTACCATTTCAATGGTATTTAGTACAAAATTGAAACAAATTGTATAAAGAGAATTAATTAGCAAAGTCACTTAAAATCTGTAGAAATTTTCTACTAATCAAGAAACCACAAGTACTGCATTCTGCACATAGATGGCAGCACTCCTAACTGTCAAAATTTACCCAAACATACTAAGTTAAAGTTTGAGGTTATGTGCATCTCTCAACAATGAAGAAACAATATTTTTTTACGCAGAATAATTAATGAAATTGATTAGTTAACATTATTATTATTAAGTTAATATTTGTGACTATTATTATTATCTCTATTAATATTATTATCTTTATTATTATTATTATTATCTTTATTATTATTATTATCTTTATTAATCAATGAAATTTATTATTAATGTGCAATTTAAACTAATGAGTCCAATAATAATTTTCAGCCGATAATACCCCCGAACTCGTCCCCGCAGCAGATCCAAATACCCGTGCAGATATCAGTCCCGCAACATCAAATCCAAATCACAACAAACACAGACGAGGAAACCGGCCAAATCAGCACCGTCGTGCTGCCGACCGCTTCGGAAAGCGTCTCCATAATGCCGCATTAAGACGACACGTCGTCTTGACGAGGCGGGACGACAAAGTCGACTTGTCATTAGACGACGACAAGACCGTCTCAATTCAGGACGACGTCGACGACAACCGAAGATTTTGTGATTTGATTTCTGTGAAAGAGTGACCCTAGTATAAACTCCCGAGGGAAACGCATGTAAAGTGTAAATAGAATTCGTCGGGGGCCCTCGAGACTGGCGAACATAATCGGGGCCCCTGCTATTTTTTCATTATTTAACTTTATATCAGAGTATTAATAGATCGTTTGTATAAAGGTAAAGTATTGTCTCTTTAATTTTTCTTCGATTTTTGAACAGAGGACGACAAAAATTCCAAAGCAATTGTAAATCACTTTTGAAGCTTTAAAGCACTTTTAAACATATTTAATCTGTTCATTTGTACAATTTCACTCTTTTACTAATCATTTTTATATAGGCAATCATCAGTATTATTTTTTATTCATTATTAGCTGTTATTCATTGTTAGTTCTTATTCATTATTAGATTTTATTCATTATTGAATTTTATTCATTATTCAATTTTGTTCATCATTAAATTTTATTCATTAAATTTGATTCATCATTAAATTTTATTCATTATTCCATTTTATTCATCATTAAATTTTATTCATTATTAAATTTTACTCATTATTAAATTTTAATCATTATTTGCCAGTCATATTTTATTCACTTTTAATTCGATTTTTAATCAAATTTTTTCAATTTTTTCCATTTTCTTTATTCATTTAATCGGGAAATCAGGACCCTGTTCATCAAAGTGATTTATGTTTGTAGAAGAATTTCTGACTATTTATATTATTAATCTTATTAACCTAACATTGTATATTCAACAAATATCTAGGGTATAGTTGATTTTAAATTTTAACTCGGATACAAAGTCAGTACGGTTTTGTAGTTTTTATATTTTCATTTATATACGGTTATATAAATATATTTTTGAAATAAAACTTTAACAATCTATTGGCTGTAACGTTAGAGGTGTTATTTTAAGGTTCGGTAAGTCCGATGCTGACTTTCTATCTTTAGATTCCGCGATGTCGACCTTGGCATCAAATGGGTCGACAATTTGAGATTAGGTGCGATGCTGTTAATTCAAAATTAATTAATTAAATTGATTTGAATAATTTAATTAAATTAAATTTTAATTTAAATTAAATTTTAATTTAATTTCATCAATAAACACTTACTCGAATAAAAATTCAATTTTCTCTATTAAAAATATATAGTCTTGCTAACAAAACAATTTATTAAAAGATTCATCCAGCAAGACTCATCAAATTCCAATCAATTTGAATGAATAATTAATACTCGAATTGAAGCATTGCACCCCCTAAATTTACAAGTAAATTAGAAACATCATAACATAGTTTTCTTGCACTTAAGTTCGATACGTAAAACTACGTATTGCAAAGGGAATTAATTCATTATTATTATTATCGATAACGACTATTCTAAATGACAAATATATATTACGTTGTTTCTTATGTAAATTAGCCAATTACGACGTTAGCCTAAGTATATTCTATATGAAGAATTAAATGTATAAAATAGATATTTATAAAGTGTACAAATATTTAACAGATACGATACGATGGGTTTTGGGATATTTTGTTATTAGATTAACAAATAAAAAACACTTAGTAGCACTTCAAAATAAGTGAATTAAACTGAAAAGGAAAATAAACGGGTTGACGTTAGAATTAATTTTGTTTAATTAAATTAATATTTGTTTAATTCGGTTTCAACCCGTTTATTTTCTTTACTTTACTTGATTTAAAGAGAAGTGAAAAATACAAATGTTTGATTAATCCAAAGTAAGAACTCTTATTAAAGAAATTTGTATTAATCAAAATTACAAATTCATCAAAATTAAATTTAACAATATTTGAATTAATCGAAACCTGAATTATTCAGTTTTCGAATTGTTAACTCTTTGAGTTGTTCACTCTTTGAGTTGTTGATTCTTTGAGTTGTTCACTCTTTGATTTGTTCGCTTTTTGAATTGTTAGAACTTTAAAGTAAATAAAATTTGGATTACTCAAAATTAGTATTTTGCACCGTCACAGTCTAATCGTTACGTTAGCATTGTTTTCATCAAACTGGACTGGACCAATATAATGTAACTGAAATAATAACTCCTGGGGTAAGAATACTTTAACCCGTTCCGTTAAGGATTATTTGGAAACGCCTTTAGCATGTCGCGGGAATCGAGTTTTAGGCGCCAGCCGCAAATTCACTCCACTAGGTATTTTCTTTTCGTGACAAACAATATTTTTGTATAATCCTAATAATATACAGCTAACGGAATAATTTGTATATTTATAAGATAGAAATTTTTTATACAGTGTTGATCCTGTTATGTATTTTCTTTATAATAAATCCTTGTATAAAATCTATCCAACAGGATGGATCCGGCAAATGTAGACACAACACAGAGTGGTAAAGCCGAAAATCGTGTGCACAAAAAAAACCGATTTCCCTTATAGGGAAGATTCTAATCTTCCCTATAAGGGAAATCGGTTTTTTATGCACGTGATTTTCGTTTGTGGGGTGTATACATTTCAAGTATCCATCCTATATTGTGTTTTATTGTTGAACAATATAATATACCTATAAATAATATCAAAAATATTAAAAATGATAATAAAAAAGTAAAGAAGACGAAATAGTTTTGGCAATAACGTTGAATACAATTACAGACTACAATCAATGGCAATAATTTTCATTTAGTCAAGTTTCAAACTTGCTCAAAAATGTATTTAGCCGAGTTGCAAACCTTCAAGTGCAGTTTTCGGCATGTTAGGTTCGTATCTCGGCTATAGCGCACCCGAGTCACAAACCCGTTAGCCGAGACACAAACCGCGACTTCGGTCAGCGTCATCTATTCAAAAAGGGCTGGACTAGAGGGTTCCTAACCTGCACGGCAGAGGGCGCTGCTTGGCGCTCCTCTTGGGTTCGTGTCTCGGCTTTGCGTAGCGAAGTCGCAAACCTAGTAGGGGCGCCGAATAGCGCCCTCTGCAGTGCAGGTTAGGAACCCTCTAGTCCAGCCCTTTTTGAATAGATGGCGCTGACCGAAGTCGCGGTTTGCGTCTCGGCTAACGGGTTTGCGACTCGGGGGCGCTATAGCCGAGACACGAACCTAACATGATGAAAACTGCACGGGAAGGTTTGCAACTCGGCTAAAAAAACCCACTTCATTAGCAGAATCGGCATGAATGAAAATAGTTTTTATGTTTTTCTTTAGTATTTTTGTATTAACTTTTTTTGTAAATTAAAGAGTACTTGGGTAAAACAAAGACGGGACATGTTTGGTAAGTAATTTATTTAATTTTATGATCATACAATCGTTGTTAAGCATAGTTATGTAAAAATGATTGGTTTTTTTAATTTAATTTGCTTAATTCTCAAAGAAGTAGACCATAATAATTATGATAATAATATTAAATTAACAATATTTATTTTGTGGTCTATTTACAAGTAATATTTACTATATATGAATGAAAAAAAAGGCACAATAAAAACGTTTGTTATAACAAATAAAAAAAACTAAAAAAAAACTGCTCTCGATGGGATTCGAACCCGCGCCGCCCGTAATAATTATTAAATAATTAAAAAAATGAAAAAAATTAAAAAAAAAACTGCTCTCGATGGGATTCGAACCCGCGCCGCCCGCACCAAACGCAACTACCTTAACCTATAAATGTTGCAAAATGGCCGCCTATAAATTTTGAACTATCTGATTTATCAATAGAAACGTATTTTGAACTCTTTAGGCCTTAGCCTATGTCATAATTAAACAGCCATCATATGATCTTCCATCATACAATGGTGGTTGCCATGGCAATTAGAAGATAGAATGATATAGCCGATGCACTCAATTGCATTTAATACTTCTAATTGCCATGACAACCGCCATCGTATGACAGAAGATCATGTGATGGTTGTTTAATTATGACGTAGTCTAAGGCCTAAAGGTCTATTTACACACAATGGCATTTTACTTTCCTGTTCTATTCAAACCGATCTTATTATCATTATCTGTTGAGGTTTAGATTTAAGTCTGTAATCGTCAGATAAAAATACCTAGCAGGTGCCTGACAGTTTGGAACTCAAACTGCGAAAGATGATCATAGCAAAATCGGTTTGAATAATGTCTATGTTTTCACTGTGACATCCTAATATAATTTTCATTACCTAAAGTCAATATTAAATATAAATGGACTACAGGATAAAGCAAATTTTCGATGCAGCAACAGTGAAATGCATTATAAAGATTTTATAACATAAAATGAGTTCTACTCGGAAAATTAATCATTAATTAATTAATAAAAATATAACCCTCACTAAAACTAAACTAAAATAACTTACAAAATAAACATACATAGTACTTAATAGTTTAAAATTAAGAGGGCAACATTTAATCCTTCAAAGAGTTGTAATTCTAATGAAATAACAAATAAGACAAGAATGGCAATACTAGATCTTGATATCAAAGCTCTGGTGTTTTAACCATTCAGGCTATTTAAATAATATTCAAAATTTGTTCCTTTTGACAGTCATTAATTTTTTTCTAATTAAATAAAATCAAACTTCAGTATGTTTATAATTTAATTAATAAAAGTAAAAAGTCGTTATCAAATTTTAATGAGAAAACTAAACTAAATTCAGTTTTGTAATTTTAATGAGGCTTTGACTTTGTTCGAGATGTAGTTGAACAACTTAATTAGTAACAAACATTACATTTAACTACCTTGTAAGCTACATCAAGTGGTTTTTTCTTAACGCCTTTTCAATAATTTTGCGCACTTGATGTCAAAGGAATTGTTGATCCATAACTCTGGGATGATCTTAGTGTTGGTGGTGGTCTCTTAATAAAAGATTTCTTCTAAACTGAAGACCATAGCTGTGGGAAATTAAAAATAGTTTTACACATTTTGCACAAGAACATGTTATGTATTACAAATATAATACATACAATCAGCTGAGTTTTTTTTTAAATTATCCTTAAAAACGTAAAAAAATCAAACAGAAACACATATACGAGAAAGTAAAAACGAATATGTATATCCAAACCTGATTTCAAAAATCGCGCTTAACTAGTTGTTACGATTCCACCAATGAGATGCCGCAATCCGCTTCAACGCCATTGGCTGAATCCTGGCAGACCAAGGTCAGGGGTGTGCAAACTTGGGAATTTTACCGAATACAGCCGATGCATTTTTAAGCCCATAAGGCTTCATGCATTCTGCGTTTATCAGACGTGTCCAAACGAACGTTCGAATTCTGACTGTTTCCTCATTACGCATTTTCCTATAGCTAATTGATGTCTACGTCTTAATCATGTTTATACAACATATTTAAAAGTATATTCATTGTTAAGCGGCCGGTTTATCGAGATTGAACTGTTTGTATATATATTACCAGTATTTATAATAAATAATACAGTGAAACCTCGGATATTTGTAAATCTATTTTTTAAAATAATTTTTATATAGTTTACGAATTTATTAATATTATATCATTGTTAAATTATAAATAAATAAGTTTCCTTAACATGTAGTTGCTTATTTCTAATTTTGTAATATAATATCATTGAATATAGAGCATATAAAGAAGGCCAATCCTAATGGCGAGAAATTCCACTTTTTACTGTCTAAGCGAAAGTGGTGGCGCATAGCGGTGATTAGCGCAACTTGATGACGCAAAGAATGGATGGTATAAATGTTTTACAGATACCTTTCTGAACAATTCGCAAAACATCTCCTTCTGACAGAACAATCAAAAATAGCATTCAGTGTCAGCGGTTTTCATACGCAAATTGCACGATGCGTTTGTCAAATGTGACAGTTGTTCCAAGAACAAGGTCATGTTGCGTTTTAAATGACCGATATCTTAGCTACTACGCTCTATCATTGAGGTTAATATTATTTTACTAACGGCGCTGTACCATAGATGGCAACAGGTGAAAAACGTCCTTAATCTTAAACATAATTTAATATGGGGATTGGTCTTCTTTATATACTCTACATTCAATGATATAACTCAATTCTGTTCAAACCATAACCTCCAAATAGTTGTTTACATTCGCCAATATCAAAATGTCAACCACAATCACACAAACAAACCTCTACTTTACCGACCTTTCAGTCGACAAAACAGTTATCGCACGCACACACTTGAGACTTCCGTTGTTGAACAGCACAAGGTGTATCACATAGTAAAGAGAACACAGGAATCATGTCTTCATTCAAAAAGAAACCTAAAATCAAGTTTATAATGTTGTAACCATTAATTAGTGTAGTCTTAAATTGTAAAAAGTTTTTATCCCAAGGTATGTACAAAACATTGCTCACTTCACCATGCATAGAGAGTGAATCCAAAAAACACCCATCAGACAATGCGTCATTGAACACGTAATGTATCCTTTCAGAATGTACTCTTAATTTATGTATCGCTGAAGAAGTGACAGATGGCTCCCGAAACGTCCGGACCTTTTAAGAAATAAAAGTTCATTTTGATAGTTTTACTTTTTATCGACCATAACTCCAATGATTACCCAAGGAAAATTAATTCAAATGGTCAAGAATTACAATTAATATTTGTATATATATAAAAAATTGAATAAAATATTATCCTACATTAACAGAAGTTTAAGCACATTGTACCTAATGTGTACTACACCGTCAATTACACAACATTTTTCTGTAATAGGGTGTTTGTTTATGGCCGCAATAATTTATAAGATGCGCGCATTGTAATTTTGTTTGCTGCGGATGTTGCCGCGCGGAATTTCTATATTCCAGAGACGTAACCCGTATAATTTAAAATTTAAATGCATAAATATACAACAGGAGGAAAAGTTGCCGTTTCCCAAATGATCAATATTTTCTATCTGCAATCCTCAGTCGGATCCGATGCCGTAATTCCGTCCTTTGTGAATAAATTGAGCCGTTAGAATTGCCAATAGAGATATTAAAGATGTAAAAGTAGTCCCTCTCTCTGTGATTTTCTGCTGAATCATTTTATTCCGTTAATTGCGCGATCGTTACAAATGCAATTATCCCGGCTTCCAGCCTTGTATTTACAGAATAAATATCAGCCAGAACCGTTAAACCGGAGCAACAGTTTCTGCATGTTTTATTCCCTTCCGATCCTATGAAATGGGGCCGGAAATCGCTTTTCATTTGACAACACTTGTGCGCTGGAAACACGACAAATAAAAGATCCAAAATTCAAACATTTGGAAGGAACTTCATATGTAGGTGCATAGTTGGATATTCGAGTACATAAATTGCTTACACACAAGAATTACAATTAGTTTTTTCAGTTGTTTGTAATCATTTTTAGCATAGGTACTTTCTTTTATTACAAATATTATAGTTTGAGCAAATTTCTCGAATGAGCAAACCCAAAAAAGATTCCATCTGTCGAGGGTAGAAATACCAACGGAATAAATATCTTGACGTCGCGGAACGCGGTTACTAAAATATTTCATCCCGATAAATGGTCTATATTGAAATATAAATTTTAATTTATTGCGTTGCCATTTTTATGATATTCCAAATTGTTTGCAGGAAATGGAATACGGAGATCTCATGCGTTACCAGCAGTATTTATGAATACAGTAGTGATAAATTTTCAATTTGTTTCGTTTATTGGATTTTTTGGCGCGAATTCAATATTTTATATTTATATGAGGAACCGTACGGCGGAGTGCATTCGTTATTTTGGCAGAAATACGTAAATAGTGACGGTGATATAAATTAATGCTTCTTTTTGTTGAGGGGCGCCACTGATTCCATTTCAATGTACTGTATTTTTCACAGATAGAGTATTCAAAATCAAAATTATTAAACTTTTTCATTTCGTTTACGACGTTACTCTAGCAACTACTGTTATACGTACCTGTATAATTAGTCAAGAATGCCATCAAGCATTTGTACAAAAACTCTACTGCACATCGGTATTCTTAACTGTGTTGGAGGTCTTTGACAAAGTATGGCATAAATCTTTTTTATAAAATCGAAGAGTTATTCCTGCTAGTATCATATCATTATTAATGACAAAATGAGTTTAGGATCATATCAGGTGAACCCAAGCAACATCATTGGTCCTGTGGTTAAGGAAAAATAACTTAAATATGTTAAATTTAACTAATTTGCAACTTCATTTTTAACTTTATATCCAAAATGTGATTCAAGTAAAGATTATAAGTTTTGTATTACCAAAAACTAACATCAAAAATATGACTTGAGTCATGAAACTTATAAGTAAAAAAATAGGTCAACATTTGGTTAAATATAACTTCGAAATAAACCTCATATCCTTTATACCTTAAAGGCATTTATTAAGTATATTTTAATCTAATTTTAACCTAAAGATAATCCCTTGAAGCAAATACTACCAATAAGTTATTTATAAGTTCAAAAATAAGTAAGTTACGACTTATATAATTCCCTATTTTAACTCAATTGCACAAAAAGGCTCGAAAGTCAAATTTCCTCAAATTTTAGTTCTAACGGTCCAAGGTCGAATTGCTATTCAACCTATAGCACCAATTACCCTAAAAATGTAACTTTAAAGTTCATAATACTTCATAGTCACATTCTGGTCTAAATGTTTCCTCTGACGATTCAAAAAGTTACGTTAGGATAGCGCTTTAAAGAAAACGATATCAATACCAAAACACCAGTATAAGTACAAGTATATCAACTTATTACAGATGTAAAAGAGAGAGGAATGGAAATTCAATAAAATTTATTAAGATACATTGAGGGTATATGCAGTACAAGTTAGTGCAGTATCACACATGATCAGAACAGTTACATCAATCGTTGGTTACATTGATGAAAGCGGAGAGGAATAGAAATATTCTTCCAGGTTACATTCTAGGTTATCATTAATTAATAAGACTAAATCATAAAGTATCTGCAATCGACATTATCAGATATTGTATTTACATTAAATGCATTCACGAATAGGCAACCAACTAATTAGAAATATAATGTTATAAAGATGTACTGCCTACTGCTAAAGATGCCACAAATGCACGGTACAAATGGCGGAAGCTAGCTATACTGTTTAAAAGATTGAAAGTAAAAATTAGAACCATTTTATAATTTGTTTCATTATGATTTGATACACTTATAATTTGAGGTTATGTTTATCCTCTTATAAAGGCAATTCAACCAATAGGTCGAAAGCGAAGGTATTTTAGACTTTGTGGTCAACTCGTTAGGTTTCGCCATATTTATACATCCGTAACTTGAGCATTCATGTCCACCATTTTGTACTTGGGCAGTTTGATGCTTAATGTTTAATTAATATAGTTATTGCAACTTCGCAAAACTAATTATAATGAACATTTTTTAAGGTTCCGAATAAGATGACAATAAATTAAACTTGTACACATTAAGAAATGTGATTCAAAATTTTTTTGGAAATATTTAACATTTTGTTATGACTACTAATTTTTGAGGCGCTTTGATATATTTCGAAGTGGAATCTATGATTTCATTAGAAAATTTTACAGTGCAGTAAAAGTTTGTTCTAGCGTAACCTGTTATAATGTTATAATTATTCGAGTAACATATGTATTAATGTAATGGTGGAAGGAAGGTCTAGAGGAAGAACTTTGTCGTTAAAACTGTTTCGGGGGGGAAGAAGATACTAAACAAGTATGAACTTATTATATTATTCATTTGTTAGATAAAGATGTAAACTGTTGAACGCGTGCTCATGTGCCAGAAACGGAGAAATAAGTTAAAAATAGGTAATATATAGGTTATATATTAGTAAGAAATAAGTTAAATGCACCTCAATTGGTTAAAGTTTACATAAAATTTACTAATATATGGCCTATATCAGGGATATTTAACTTTGACCATGAAGTCTAATTTCCTTTATAGTTTGCGATATTACGTTAAATTTACTTCCATTTTATTCCCCATTGACGACATTTCGACGTAATTTCATGGTAAATTCTAACCAAATTGGTTAGGTCGCTAACTTCTAAATTGGTCTTTTCTAACGTATTTTCAACCAAAATTGTTGCTTGGGGAAGACATCACCAAAACTTCGGTAATATAATTTACATTATACCATCAAAGCCAAAATGCTTCAAGGTCCAATCTTTTATATATATTTGATCTGAAAATAAATGAATAAACAATTGTTTAAACTTCGCCTGATGATGCAGTTATCCTTGCTACCTATGAAGTTCCAGCAATAGCATTTAATAGACTTCTTTATTTTGCATACCATTATTATTTCTTGTAAATTTTGTTCTTTAAATATGGTCATTTGTTGCTCTGCATTTATCGTTAAAATTAGTTCCTTCCTATAAATTAATAGTAAATTGTTACTACCACAAGAAAAAGTAACATAAAAGTTTTTTTCTTCTAAATTTGTACGACTAACAGGGGAATATTATGACATATACCGGTTTTCATTTTTTAAAATTATCGAAAAAATTCGATTACCTTGTTGATTTCAACAATTATTAATTGTCTATCCATAATATTAAAGAAGTTGTCAATGGTGGACACTTAATTTTATCACCATATGTATATTAATACACGTATGTAAATACGTATTTACCATAAGCGAAATAGCCATCTAAATTTCGCTCGTACAAACGTTGCAGATGATAACTATTATTACATCGTAATTTTATGGAATATATTATACGATGGCATAGGTGCAGTTTGTCGCCTGCAAATTTCCTAGAGCCATCTCGTTTGCTGGTGGAATGAACGATATATCGCCATAAATACGGGGATGTCGTCAGTTTAGTGTTGATCCCAGTGTGGCTTTTATCTGCAGAAATGTTGAATGCAGGCGCGAAGCGGCTTGGATAAGATGTACCGAGCTCGCATTATCGTGCTGCATAGAAATAAGTACTTTCGTATTCGTACGAACGTGTAGCAAATCGATACAGCCTACACTTTAATGTATTGGCTCGAATTGGTACATTAGTATTTTATGGCTCCGGCAACTATCAACTAGTTGAAACTTCGTGTGGAATTACCTTAGATAATATTTGTTTAATGGACTACACAATATGTCACATAAAACATTCATGCTGCTGGTTTTTTATTCAACTTAAAGCCCGCTCCGCCATATCACAAATAAATTCACTTGTTTGTTTTTACATTATTTTCCCTTCAATCATGGGGAATAATGTGTATAATATGAAAGTTTGTTGTTCTACAAGTACGGTTCGAATGTGTCACGTTATTAGCCTTAAACATGAAAGAATCGATTCTCAAGTGCGCGGCTACAATGTGGGCAATGGGAAATGTGCATATGAATTTATGGAACTTGTAGAACACTTTTACATTCCTTCATATTTCTGTTATCTCGACCGTGTTTCCAATACAGCTCACAATATTATTATGAGCATAAACTTAAAATTCAAGAAAATATGTATATGTTGACTCATTTTGTAGAACAAATATTTGTTAACCTATGTACAATGAAAAAGAATGAGAGTGAAAATATAAAATCGTTTATTTGCACAGGAAAATTACAGTTATAAAACAATCTAATTGGAGTCCTAAAACAAAACTTGAAAAGTGGCAGCCGAATCTGTTCATATTTGGATTTTACATCCAATGTCTCTTTTAATGGATACATTATACGTAGATAGAGAAAGAAGGAATCGTATGAGCACCATGAACAATAACTACTTATAAAATATACTGTGACGGATGAGGGATACCTCGCTGCTGTGCTCTAAAGCGACACTTATAGAAACATTCCGAAAAACGGAAGAAGGCGGGAGATTCAAATCAACCCGAAACTCTATTCGGCCAAAATTACCTGTGATCGTCTAGTATTTGGTAGGAACCCTTTTTCGTTGTTTTCGTAGCATCCCAGAATTCTTAGGCAAAGTCACGTCAAAGAAAATTACGCCATTAAGGTGAGAACTGTTATTGAGAGTATGCGAAATGAAAATTTGAATGAAGAATGAATTCAACGGAAATGTCAAGTTGTTCGTGTGTCTGTGTGTGTGTAATTGTGGTGATTTTAACTGTTTGCATTTAACTTAGTTATTTGAATTATTCAATGATTTTAATATTTGGAAAGTTCTGTTACTAAGAAAGTCTTCTTTCATTCTTTAACTCTGAAATTCGTATGACCAATGAAACGCGGCAAAGCGCGAATGTTGCGACTCAGCATACCACAAGCTGGGTTAAGCGCATGGTCCCTTAGTGGTCATAATATCTGCAAGTCCGAACTTTAAAAGCTCAAGATCAGAGTTGATCTCAGGCAAGGCCATCATCAATCGTTACCTCATCCTCGGAATGCATGCGGTCTAACGCAAAATGCGATTAAACTAGGTGGCAACATTTAATTGGTTCAGCACGCACGCAGCTCCGCCGCCACGAGACCCGCGACATCCCGAGATTCAGCGTTTAGGTAAACAGAAGGGGTTAACGGGAATAAAAGGACAGTCCCATCAGGATGTTATTACGATTTCCAGGACATGATCTGCTTTCTCTCTGAGAGAGCTCCACAGGCCAGAGGTTGCCGGGTAACGCCCCCTGATAAGCACGAAATCGAGATAAACGGGCGAACAAAGACGACTGTCTGCTACCCCAGGAATCAACCAACTTAGCTAAAAGCTACTGGAAGT
>JAWQRP010002626.1:0-15104 GCA_033557875.1 Quadriops clusia | reverse complement strand
ACTAAATAAAATAAATTAGAATTAAATACGAAAAGGGTACGGTATAGTACGGGAAATTAGTTTGGGAATGGGGATTGAACCGGAAACGAGAACTGAAAGGGAAATGAAATGAAATATCTTGAAATAAAGAAAGGTAAAATTTAAAAAAAGTAAAAATTAAATTAAATTAAAATACAGGAATGGTACGGGACGGGACGAGACGGGGCGAAACGAGAAAGGGATAAAGAAATAGAAAAGACGAGGTAAATAAAATATGTAATATATTAAAAAAAAAAGAAAAAACGTTAAGTAAGAGACAATGACGTCATCAACTCAGAAACTAAAGGTGGCTCAAGATATGCGTCTTCGAAACGTACGGGGGGGGGGCAATCGCCCCTCCTTAGGACCGCCACTGCGTAGAAAACAATATTTATAAAATTGAAGATCTCGAAACTAAAGATGAAATTAGTAGACACAATTCAAAAATTCAATATTAATAATAATAAAAATGAAAACATACCTAATAATATAAAATATTTTTATAATAATTTAGAAAATAATATTAAACAAACAAAAATTTTTCTAAAAAATAGCCCAGATTTATACATAATTAATGCTGACAAATGCAATAAAACAGTAATAATAAATAAAAATGATTATGGAAATCAGTCGCATCAAGGGCTAAGTAGACTCAAGTAAGTGAAACAAGTTAGAAGTGTTTCACTTACTTGAGTCTACTTAGCCCTTTATGCGACTGATTTCCATATTTTGTGGTTGGCTCGTTACTCCTTGTCTGCGAAAAATGATTATATTAATAAAATGATGAATTTATTAAATGATGAAACAACATATGAAAAAATAAATAATGATAAAACTGCAATAATGCAAAGGAAAAATAATGATTTCATAAATAATTTTAGAATCTTTAAATATTAAACATGAAAAATTTTCAATTAATTTCAAACAAGATACAAATAACATTAACAGAATTTATAACCAAATTATTAAAAGTACTAAATAACTTTCATTTTCTTATTTTTATTATTTTAAGTGAAACTTATTTTTTGTTTTGTTAATTAAAATAAGAAGAAATTTCATAAAATATTATGTCAAATAGGAAATTACTAATTTATTTTTAAATCTCCTCAAGAAGTTATTATTATATAACGAAACGTCGAAATAAAAATATATACATACAATAAGACCTTATAAATATTTGTATATTCTTGGACTTATAATTATAAATATTTTTATAATCTTGGGTTTATAGTCCTTATTTTATAAAATTAAATGCACTTTTCCCTATCCAAGATTATAAAAATATTTATAAGACCTTATTCTACCTATTATTACAAATATTTAATAATTCAAAATAAAAGGTCAAAAAACAATAAAATTTAATATGGAATCTGACTTATGTAGAAGACCTGCATTCCACTATCCACTATCTGGGTTTTACCAATTGATTTTTCTGATTAATCTTATTCCTGATCACTGACTCAATTTCGGCTTCTTATTTTCTTCAAAGTCAAAACTTCTCTTACACATTTTTGATATTCCCCATAGCAAATTTGTCCCCCGATTCCTAGCAAGCGATCGTCGATTTTTCCAGACACGCTCTAATGTCTACCTCGAGTTCTTTAAACATAAGAGGAGGATTACTAGATTCAGGATTTTCAATCAAAAATGGACAGATATTGTCTCATTTAATTTATTCCACTACTATTTGTTTCTTAATATTGTCGACGTTTCGGTGTCTATTCTACGCCTTACTTAAGCCTCTCTACTATACTATTACGAAAAAAGTACATAATAACAACTGCTTCTTGCGAGGCGATTGTAACAAAAAAAACAGCATAAAAATAATAGAAAATTGTATCACCAACATATGGTTATACCCCTAAGGAAGTGAGGCAATCTCACTTTTGCCTGATCCGTGTTTATTTGTGTTGTATTAACTAAGCACCTGACGAATATCCGTGTTAGAGGCCGAAACTGCAGAGTGGTACTAAAATAAACAAAATACGCAAGGTTGGTCTTTCAATATAACATAAAATAAAATTTATTTGCTTGGAAATTAACAATTAAAACCTCTCTAATGGAAATCTTAATGTTTAACTTTCAACGCAAATCTCTCTAACATTCCTCTCACAGTACCTTGAAACACAATGACCCACCTTATTGTCAGACAAGCTAGGTGGCACCCAAAGAGCAGAGTTTTCTAACTTAAGGGTGACCTCGCAGAATAGTTCTAATTGTTGCTTCATTAATCCACAAGGACACCTCTACCTGCTGGTAGGTCACATGTCTGATTGTCTCAATCAATTTTACTTTCTCATAGAGAAATTCAGAAATCTGAATCTATTTTTACTTTGATGTCTATGTGGATTTGTGCGAGTAAACACGATAACTCAAAATCGACTTGATCTAATTGTAAGTCAATTAAATTTGGTATGTAGTCATAGCTAAAAAAGTATCAACTTCTGGGTCTATTCGGATAACCGGAAGTGGTTGTTTACCTGAAGTGAAAATGGAACTCTTTCAAGTAAAGTGCCATTTTGCATCAAATAATTTGTTTGAAACTCTGCTCTACCTTTAAAAAACCAAAAAATTTAGATATGAAATTTCAGTATAATGCCCCAACTGGAAGTGTGCTTGTTTAACGATTTTTTTTCATATGATTACATGTTTATCGCAGTGTATATTTGAAAAAATTTAGAAACCTCAAGTGTATATTATCAAAATTATTCAATGATCGCTGTGAATCCTGGTCTGAATCACGAGAAAATCGACACTTCATATTTATTCATACTACAGTGTCCCTCAGTGAGAGACGAACTTAGTTGGCCTGATTTAAATGACAAACCATCGTACGATGAGGGCAGTCTTCTAGCATGAAGTCATCTCTACTTCTTTTTACCAACAATAAATTAACACGGTGTAGAATATAACAGATAAATGATTACATTAATTAATGAATGCACTAACGTGAATCACTTTTTGATATCTATATTTCTTCCTATTTAAGAAAATTTGCAACTGGCCAATAACTGTTCCCTGGCCAATAATAGGCTGGTTTACCCTAGGTTATAACATATTTACCAAAATTCTCTCGAATTCAGCAACTTCTAATATTTTTTCTTTTCAATACTTAGGTTATAAATTTAAATAACATTTTATATATAAAACATATATTAAAAACGTAAATAAAATGTTAAAATCGTTTGTTATAAAACATAAACTTAAAAATATATTACCTTCCATAATAATATAAACTAAAATGCTATAAAAACTTCTAGATAAAAACCAGAATATAAGATAAAAACAAAACAACAGCTTCGGTAAAATAAAAGTTAATACAATTCCTAAACAGTTAGAGAAAAATATTTGTTACTTAACATTATATAAAAATAAAATCACCATTCTAATCACATAAAAGGTTTTCAGTTCTAAAATCGAGTACTCTCTAAAAATGCTTAGAAATCAATTCTGTTATAAAAGGCACTTGCTGAATATCACGTTTCCGTTGGGCAAAACGGTATAATACTGGACAATCCAATGATATACATTTTATATCTTGAGTACTTCGACTGCAAGTTTGACAAATCTATAAGCGAGACATTATAATTATTTCGAGTTAAAATTTAAAATAAAAAATGTGGAAATCATTTAGGTAGATAAATTCTGTTTACTTACTAGTTTTACGTCGTGATAGGATTTCTCCCAAAACATAATTTTGTCACAAAGAACTACTGTGGATTTTTGAGATTCTTCAATACATTCCTCACATAACCCATCTTTTGTTTGTTCACCACACACAGCACAGCTGACGGTATTGAAATACTGGGATATTGTAGACTTTTTATTTGGGGACACAACAGGCAAATACGATATTTGTTTTTTTGGCAATTCATTGAACCTGTAACAAAATATAATTATGTGGATAAATAAAATAAGCTATTCCTATTTATTTGTTTATTAATCGCACGACCGGTTTCGAACCACGTATCTAGTTCCTCATCGGGTGCTTCGTCTTAATTAACAAGCACCCGATGAGGAACTAGATACGTGGTTCGAAACCGGTCGTACGATTAATAAACAAATAAGTAGGAATAACTTATTTTATTTATCCACATAAATATAACCTTCCTACTGGGATTCAACACACAAAATATAATTATTTATAAATACATTTGATAAAGTTACCAAATCTTACCATAAATTTAAGTCAGCTCCAATGAGCATAAAGCATCTATTCAAAGGAGGGATTATCGCTTTAGTGATATAGTAAAGAGCATTAGGCCGAAGTGATACATCATTTAACAGTTCGTAAGGACTTCTCACTAATCTAATCAATGGAACCCCAGGTGGTCCACTAATAATAACATATGGGACTCTTTCTCCACTTCTGGGCTCATTTCGTTTATCTACAGCCTTCCATTTCCTGAAAACGAAACATTTGTAACATTTTTAATACATATTGCCTTTTATTCAATTTTATTACCTAGCAAGCTCCAATGCAGGCACACAAGCACCTGGACGATATCCAGATTCACCTCGATATTCTTTAGCGAAAGTTAGATCTTGAATACTAATTCGTCCGGAAATCAATTTACTCATTTGTCTCTCTATATATAATCGAACTTTACTCACATCTCGAGTATCAAACAAAATTCTCAAAGATTTTTCAAGCATCTAAAAAATTCAATAATCAACAACAATCCATTAATATACTGTAATAACTATATCAAGTAAAACAATAACTACCATCGATACAGCAGGACATCCATCCCGCCTAACAGTTTCTATACCCTTAGCATCAAATTCTGGTTCAGTTTGGTCAGGCGTCTCATACATGTAACCCACATATCTCTTTTTTGTTTGCAGAATGCAAGGTTGGTACACTTTCTCTAATTTTAATTTTACAGGGCTTGGATTATCGTCCGTAACAGCTTGAGCTATTTCCTCCCCTATTTTAAATGCTTCTTCTTTACTTCTTCCAGCAATTAATACGAATAAAGAATCCGTATCACCATATACGACTCTAGCTCCCCATCGAGATGTTGTGTCCACCATTCTGATTGCTCTATGTAATGTCTCTCTGCCTTTACTAACTACACTATCCCCAACTTCCACTGAAGGCATTCGGCCACTGAAGTTTGCCGCTGTATATCCATAGGTGACATTAGCAATCAGTTTTAATCCTAGTTGTCGGGAATGTAACACCCGCTGTAAAATCTTATTGCTCTTATATCTTTTCATTGCTTTTTTAACCATTAACCTGGTTCCCAAAATTTCTTCCAACATTCGTGGTAAAATGCCTTTACGTACATCTGACTTTACAAATGCTACTCCACATGGAGAAAAATTTAATTTATTGTCCGTTAGAAACTTCTTAACTCGACTTGGTGCTAGTTTTAATTGGGTTGCACCAAACTCGAAAGCTTCTTTCCGACCTAAATGTTTTATATTCCCTAAACAAGTTGAAAAACAGTAATTATATGCAATAATCATCGAAGGATATAGGCTTTGAAAGTCTAATACAATTACAGGATCTGCGTAAAATTTTGATTCGGGCTCTAAAATCAGCGGGAGAAATTCCGGAGCTTTCATGTGAGCTCTTTGTTGTACATTTGGAGAAACAGCAATGAAGTTTAAAGGCTTCGCCAACCTTAACATCATCGACTCGACTCGAAATTGTGACCCTCTTGAGAGTACTTCAAAAAACTGTATTCCAAAGAGTCGAGCAAGCTCACTTGTTCGTCCGATTAGATCTAATTGTTCCATCAATCTAAATATACTCCTTAGGCGATAAATATAATAATCAACAACTTTATATCGGTATAAGTCTGTAGGGTGTTCCCACCAAAATGTTAAATCTTTAAATGAATAGAAAGGAACTCTTTCATGCAAAATATGGTACACAATGTTTTCGAAAGAATAGCTTTGTAATGCAATCTCATGTCTCATAAGTCTCCATAAATTCAATATAATTCTTCCAGATAGAATCAAGTGCTCTTTTGACTCTTCATCGGAAAATTTTGAGTATGCAGAATTAGGTATTCTAGAAAGTAAACAAGACAAGTTAATCCCTAGCACATATCCTCTTTCAACCAAGTAGCCCCATGAAAGCATTTCTATTTCATAACCAATGCAAATATCAGGATCCCATTGTCTTAGAACTTCAACAAACTTCTCCAACATATTCATCTCTGAACTGACACAAATAACGTTATCCAAATTCAAAGAACAATTCCCCAAAAATAATGAGCTTGTTGATTGTTCAGTTGGAATCACAACAATAACACCATCATTTCTGATATTATTAGTCAAAGTTGAATAAAAAAGTGCTTTGATAGGATCTATACTGGGATCAGGTTTCATATCAGATCTAGTTTTCGTAAGGACTTCCACGATCATTGAAGTTACATGTTGTTCTTCAGATGTCGTCCTAACATCTTGTAAATTTTCCAACGACATTTTGAAATTAAACGTGTTATTTTGAGTTACACCTGTGACATTACATGAGTTATGTAGATTCTTACTGTATTTTGTATTATTTTGTGCATCTATATTCCCATTGCTCTTTGCAATTAAAGGTTCTGAATATAAAAGTGATGTCAACATTGATTTATTGCGGGATGTTTTTTTACCTCTTTTGGATTTAGGTGTACAAACATCTTGTGATTTTTTTTCTAAATTTATTTGTTCTGAGGTCCCTTGCGAATTTGAGGAAACAGAACTATAGGGAGAGACTGACATACAACTATCATGATCAAGGTCCATTCCTGGGCTAAAAGGCATAATAATTTTTGTTTTCCTCTCTTTTCCTCGCTCAGCAAATCCAACACTGGACAATGATTGCTTTAGTTGCTTTTCAATTTCCTGCCGTGTTGGTGGTAAAAAGGCAGGTGTAATTAAACATTTATCGCTGCCAAAATGAGATAGGACTGTTTTTGTGTTTAATGTAGCTTTTCGATTCTCATTTAATCCAGAAAAACAACTTTGAAATTCATTACACTCCTGAATAGAATAACTGGAAATTTTTAAAACATCTGATCCAATTTCAACATTTCCTGTCACATCGTAATAATTACTATAAAAAGGAACTTGATTTTTCACTGCGGGTATATCATATTCCCCTAATGAACTTTCAATTTGATATCTAGATGGAGGGTTATATTTTGGTACCAAGCTATAAGTACCATAATAAGAAAGACCATCTATTTTTTCATATGGGGACAAACTTGATAAAAATGATGCAGTATTATGATTTGAATTATTAGACTGACATTTATAAGTAATTGTTGAGTCAAGG
This sequence comes from Quadriops clusia, assembly GCA_033557875.1. NCBI lineage: Eukaryota > Metazoa > Arthropoda > Insecta > Coleoptera > Hydrophilidae > Quadriops > Quadriops clusia. The sequence goes on along the minus strand of JAWQRP010002626.1, from coordinate 7,807 downwards.
GTTTCATTTTTAGAGTCTACTTTTGCACATAACTTTTCTATTGACCTATTTAAAGTATCGTCATTTGTAATTGTCAAATCAAGGTGTTCATTATCAGTCTCAATATTTTCAATATTGAGAATATTTGTAATTCCTTCTTCGATACCAGAAGAATTATCAGCACTTTTAGTACTAGAATTTTCATTCGACATAACTTTCGATTGGAAATCTAATATACTTTGTGATCCTTCTGGAAGAAATTGCATGTTTTCTGAATTTGTTTTCTGACTAATTGTTTGCACAATATTATCAGATTTTCGTTTTAATCGACATACTAATTTTTCTTCAACTATGGTATTTGTTAAAAAGCTTGCATTTTGGTTTATAGGTTTCCTAAAATATGTAAACATAGTAAACTTAAAAGTAATAACAATTGTCATGCAGATTTTATAAAAATAAAACTTACCTCAATTTTTTTGAACATGGCTCTGCATGATTCAACGCTATAATATAAACATTTTACTAATTGGTACTATTCATATAAATATCGACAAATAAATAATGACAATTTTTGGACATTTGTATAAAAACTATCAAACTAATACCCAAACACAAATTTATTATACAGACCTTCTTTAGTGATCCTTAAAAACTTTCTATTAGGTGTTTGATAACTTATCGGCAATTGATTATATTCCTTTGCTTCATTTAATTCTAACTCTTCATCTGAACTAGAATCATTAGCTCCATCAAATCCAAGAAAAGATCTTCTAACAGTACTTGTTATTAAAGATGTACCTTCTTCCCTATTATCATCAGTAGATTTACGCATGTGAAGTAAAGATTCCTGAAACAATAATAACTGACTTATGCAACGATGTGATGTCACATTTTTTACTGTGTAGAATATGTTGTGCATGTCTTTAATAGATTGTTTAAAATCTACAGGGTGTACTTTAATTGCAGACTCATCGTCAGAAATTTGCATCGTGGTCGTATTTCTCGGATGTTCTGAAAGTTCGGTAATTTTGATATTATGATTTCCATCAAATTCCACCTTAAATTTCATTTGTACTTTATTTGACGCAATATTTTCTTTGTAGTGCTCTTTGTTTGCAGTTATATATGAAATGTACTCAGTTTTTGGTATGTTGTTCTTATGTTTAATTATATTATTATGTGCACCCTTGCAACAATTCTTTAATTCTGATAAATCAAACTTTTCATGCTCTCTTAATATTTTAGAGCATAAAATGTTTATCTTATTTTTTTGACTTATTGGTAGATTTTCACGATTCTTTAATTTTTTGGATGCTCTTTTCCTTTTGTGAGGTGTGTATATGTAAGGTCTCCAAGCGGAAACCAGTCTTATCTTCGGTTGGACTTTTATTTTATCACCAATGCCTGTTTCATATTCTGATTTCTTAAATAAATTCGATTTATATTTGACTCTACATCGATTCCTAAAAAGTACATGCTTGCTATAACGTTTTTGTTTAATTTGACTACGATTTTTAATCTTATTTAAAGTATCTTTTGAAAATTGTCTCAATGCTTTATCAAATCGTATATTTCTGTTTAGTAAGTCCAATTGTAATTGTAATTGAATGTTATTTTCACTTGTTCTGATATCAGGCATATCAAGATATTTTTGTTTGATTTTCTGCATCCGTGTACATTTTCTTTTTTTTTCTTGCATAATTTTAGATTTGGTTTTTCTTACATTATTATTTTCTTTTTTATCACACAAACACTTGCTGCTTATGAAACTTTTTGTGCTTTTAGTATTAATGGTAGATTTAAAATCTCTATAATGTATTTTCTGTCTACTTCGCAAATTATAAACATGCCTATGTGCATTTAAACAATTATTTTGTTTCGGTTTCTTCTTAGTAAAACTTACATCCAATTGTTTTTCCTTAGAAGAATTATTGATATTTTTTGTAATTTTTCTAGAAGATAGTCGCAGTTCAGCATCATTACCCCCATCCACTTGTGGTATGTGATAAAAATCAATTAGTTCATTATCTTTATCTTCTAAATGTATGACGCTTTTTTCTGGAGTTTTAACTTCTTCTAGTGGTAATGTCATGTCCAACTCATCTTCAGACTCTTGATTTGGATCTATCACTTGCATTAAAATGCTATCTTCTGCAACATAATTCACATTATCTTTTAGATCTTGTAAAACATCAAGGAAATATTGATCTTCTGAAGCTAGAGCCAAAGAGTCATTGTGTTCATCTGTAGGTGTATCAGTAGAAGAAGGTAAATCAACTGAAGAATGTTGTGATATACCTAGATGAGTATCAACTAATGATGCATTTAGCAAAACAAATGTATCTGGAGTTTCTGCTGGATAAACAGAGGCATTACAGTCTTGTTGTTTGAAGACTGTTGTTAATGAAGACAATCTTTCTGTTAAAATGGATTTCATAGTTAAATGGGTAGCTGTAGGATCTACATCTGTTCTTGTTTGAGAAATACATTGGGAAATAAAGGAATCTTCGCTATCGTTTCGTCTCCTCTGCTTCTCATCTTCCCAAATAGCCAAAATGCCAGGATTAGCTGCCATATTGCTAATATCTAACTTATTAAGGATATTCTCTGCAAGGACGTCCCCTTCTCTACTGCAAACACTCATTTTAATTAGGTTTTCATTATCATTGCTGGTTTGTGGGTCAGAGTTTTCCCGAAATTGAACTGCAGACAGAGATACAAAGTTCATGCCATGCAAATTAAAGTCCATCATAAACTGAAGAATGTATGGAATATGCGCTTCATGAGGTTGTAAAATTTTTCCAAGCACACTGCCATTTTCCAGAAGACCGCATGCTTTCTTCATAATAAGTGGATTGTAAAAATAAATCTTTAAAAATTGGTGCTCCTTGTGGTGATAGCCATACATGGGTCTATAATTAAAAAATTTAATATTGGTCAAATCTACTTTATTATGGATAATGTTATTGGTTCATATATGGCTGTCAATGACAAAAGAGAGATTAACTTACATGGGGTCAAAATCTACATTTTAATACTTTCTCATAGTCGATATCCTATTGAAAATACCATTGTTTTTAGAATTTTTCTTCCTTTTTTCTTTGGAAAGATATGACTTTTTTAAGTTTTATTATTAGAAAGTTTTGAGAAAAAAGTTTGCAATAAAAACATTTAAATTCTGCTCTTTCTAATAAAAATATTGAGGTGATTAAAAAAATCAAAATCTGATTACTGCATTTTATAGAGGGATACTTACTACTTCACAACTGCTGGTAACAAAAGTGTGTATACTTACATTCCAGAAACATGTATTATTTTATAGATATGCTGAGTATTAGATGATGCCCTATGTAAAGACACGTTAATGGCTGTATCAAGACTAGAAGCTATTTGATACATCAAGCTCTCAACTGGATCTAAACCATCATAAGGTATGTAGATGTAAGGAAAAACACCATGGACGTGCAAACAAGTTTTTTCACCTGAAATTAAGCATGTTAATATTACATACTAATTAAATAAGTAATTGCAAATACAGAAGATTGACGATGATCAGAGGGTCGATTAAACAGAATGTCGCTTATCGGAATGTAATTTTCAATTGTAATACGCATCCGCCATAGGTCCTCTACAATGAGTTATCGTAAATTCACAATATAATACGCACTCATGTGTAGTAAGTGCCCCATTTTTAAGAATTTTATTTATAATAAAAATTAATATTCGTGTATAAGATGTTTTTGAGTTTTTTTTTTTTTAATTAATCAACATCATAGGCCAATTACCGACGTTAGAGATTAAGACCACGACTTCTGGAAATTTAGCCAATGCCAGGATTTCCACCTGGTCATTGTGTTCTTTAACGTGAGCGTTTTTCTTTTAATTAAATATATCAAATGTACATAATTAAAATCAGATAAATAAAAGTGTTTGATAACATGTTTTTAAATTATTTTTAAGAGTTGAAGACATAGTTGAAGGGCTTAGTGAAGTATTTCCTTAGATTAAGAGCAATTTCGTAACGATGTTTATAAAAATTTAATTCATTAATCCTCGGATATAACTTTGGGGTCCCCACCAACAAGTTATATAGCATGTAAACAGTCATTTTAGGAAACTGTACCTACTGACTAGAGTAACAGCGATTAAATAAGGAGTTAAATAGGAATAATAAAATATTTTCATAAAGTATGTTTTCGATATAGTATTTAAGCATTTATGTATTACAGCTGTACAACGTAAATAATTTCAAGTGGAAAAATATGAATACCCATTTTTGAAGGTCCAAATATTCGAATTATAGGAACTTGATGAACCGACGAACCACGAAAGTCCGAGTACAGAGGATCTAACCCTTTAATGGGGTTTATCATGTAGTAATCAACTGAAACTATTCGAACTTCCATCATTAATAAATTCACATAATTATATTACTTTGAAATTATTGTGATTTTGAATGAAACATAACCAAATATTTTTTTGTCAAATACGCAGAATCGTTACCAACTTAAATTTTCTCTTTATGCATGCACTAACTTTTTTCAACAGCTATAAATTTTCATGTTTCAAAGTTCTTAATTTCCCAGTAAAATTGTTGTATATATATTTTTATTATATTATATCAATCTTTGTATAAAGCTATTTGTTTATAACTTTTGATATAGACTTTCATTGTTTATTGCATTTACTCCCTCGAGACCTAAATCAAGTATGCAACAGTTGGCAGTTCTGTTATCATTTCTGACAGCTGAAAATTTGATTTGAACGTTAACGGTTTTATTTATGCCTCCTGTACGAGTGTTAGAGTTCCTCGTTAAAATATTAAAATGGCCCAATTTAATTTCGTTAACGAAATAAACAGCTTACTTAACATTGACGGACCAATTACCAAAGGCCCACTACCGAGATGGCAAAAAAATGGTCTTGAAAACTCTGTTTCAGCTATTAACAGTAGTGTAAGATCTTTATCGTTATCTTCTTCGATAAATACCTCCTCCACATCAAAAACCCCAACAAAGAAATCTGGATCAGATGTAATTAGATCAAAGAAGACTCCTGCTAAAACTCCATCAAAGGGTAAATCACCGGGTCGTTCTGGAACCCCAACGCCTAACAAACCGAAAACTCCAAGTGGTGGAGATCGTTTCATTCCATTAAGAAGTGCAAGTAACTTTGAACTTGGCCACTACAAATTAAATCAAATAGAAAATGTTAATGGTAGCCCGACCAATCCGGAACTACAGAGAGTTTTAGTAGATAATATTCAAGGGGGTGATATCAGTAAACAGAGAATTCTTTCGTACCAGAGGAAGGCCCCCTCAGCACCGGAAGGCTTCCAAAATCCTATGAAAATAATTTATACTCAAACAAAAACGCCTGCCTCTATAAAAAGCGCGAATCGTTATATACCTCAAGCACCGGATCGCATCTTAGATGCTCCTGATATTATTGATGATTATTATCTTAACTTGATTGATTGGAGTACAAACAACATTTTGGCAGCCGCTTTAGGTGAACATGTTTATTTGTGGAATGCTGGTAAGTATATTACGATAATTTAAGGTAAAATTATATAAGACTGAATTAATATTAGCCCTTCAACACACGTCTAATGGTGGAAAAAGACCGAACTTTTTTATTATCACTTGCAACACGTTTATTTCTCTTTTAAATGCCGATAGCTTGCAGGTATGCCTTGGAATACTATAAATAGGGGATGTAGTGCTGTTACATTTACACCGATTTTATAGTACTATGTGTACCTGACAGGTGCTCTAGTCTAAAGCGGTCGATTCCACCATATAGCGCATATGAACGCGTAACATTTCGGAGCGCATGTACTGAAGGGTTAAAGGACACAAATCTCCATTTTTGAAATAAATTTTGCTCTGTATGAAATTTATTTTAAATAATAGTGCCTTCGTTTAAGCAATGTATAGGACTAGGATGAAAATATGATCTGTCTACCTCTTAATAAAAAAAAATCGATTGTTAAATTTTAATAAATAAAAATATTTATAATCAAAAATTGAGGCGTTCAGTGTCCGGTTGCACCAAACGAGACTTAAGTTCTAGTCAGGGCTTAAATCCAGAAGTCCGTCATACACGAGCTTAGTATTGTTTAGCACTTTAGTGGGCACTATGGAGATAGGGTAGTCATTTAGCTCGTGTAAGACGGATTTCTGGATATAAGTCCCGACTTATACTTTGTGCAAACGGGCAGTACAGTGGTTTGCTAGAAAAGCATTATTTTTGCACATTAACATCAAAACATAGTGAGTACATCAAAACTGACATTACCTTTAAGCACTGCTTTAAGACTTTAGGTATGACAATTAGGCCTAATTTTACAAACGACAGTTATCTTGCTTTTAGTTAGCAGACCAATCAGCTATCAAAATTCTAAAAATTTCTGAGAGTTTTTTGATTCGCTAGCTAACTGAAAAATAATTGTGGTTTGTAAAATTGGGACTTTGAAAATTATATGTAATGAGAAAAGCAATTTGTGCAATAACACACTTTTGCTGCTATTTATTGGAATTAATGCAAATATGGCTTGGATATATACTACAATCTTTAGAGATTAGACAATATACTTTGTCTATGACTAATCAGTAATATAGACATTACTTGGTTGTATATAGATAAGTAATACAGTATTTTGCGACACAGTATGCTGCAGAGTCTTTGCAACTCAGTTTTCGACCAATCAAATCACACAAATTCTATTACACGCTAGTGTACTGCAATGTTCTCGTCCAATCAAATCGCAAGATATTCTATTAAACACCAACAAAATTTTGCCAGCACACTCGATTCGATCAATCAACATAAAACACAAGCTTCTTATATTTGAGGCGTTCCGCGGCAAAGGGGCCTATATCCATTTGTAAAATAAATGAAGATAGATCCTGTTGCTAAGGATATGTATAGCAAAAGGCCTTTGCCGCGGAACGCCTCATTTAGTGCATTGTCAAATTTGTGACAGATTGGTAATATGAACAACAAAACCTTCTTTCCGAGTACTCTGTCTAATAACCTAATAACAATCATAAAAGGAATACACTAATTTTTCTGAAAAAAAAAAGTCCAATGCTCAATCCGGCCATGATTCTCGCTCATCAGCCGAACCCACTATTGAATAGGCTACGGACTGATTCCTATTTACTAGTTATTTGTCGCCTACAAAGTAGTCCAGCTAAGACGGCCCACTTAAATTACAGCGTTATTTACAAAGAACAATAAAACTTGCAGGATTTACTCAGCACCAAAAGAGCTACAAAAAACGCTAGTGGCTGCGCATAGTTTTTGCACAAGCGCACTTGGATCCATAAAAGTGATGATGAAGATGAACTTTTTTTTACATATTTTAAATCAGCAAGTAATTCTCCATACAACGATATAAACATTTCTGCAAAAAAATGACGGATGGACAAAAAACATTTTTTTATTATTGTGGCTTTATTTACCAAGTTAGGGAAATGAAATTTCCAAAAATTTATTCTGTACATAAAGGGTTTAAAAATATCCCAATATCTTGTTACTCACTGAAATAAATTTTGCTGTAAATTTACAGTCCCAAGCCTGGCTACTTTGTGGCCAGGCCTGGTAATGGAATTTTACATTGGTTTGTAATTTTACAATCTAAAATTTTTCGTTTGTAAATTTACATGTTTGATTTGGAAAATTACATTACGCTATTTTTTTTTGTGTAAATTTACATTTCGGAATATTAAAATTACAGGTGCTTATTGTAATGACTTTACTACTCAACTGTAATTTTTCTTTCAAGTTTGGAATTTTACAAAACGAAACTGAAAATATATCT
>JAWQRP010002625.1:0-15106 GCA_033557875.1 Quadriops clusia | reverse complement strand
CATTCTACAGAAATAAGTAACATAGACAGCCATTATTTAAAATTTGTCAACAATATTTAGTTTTTATCGATTTCCCAACATTATATAAAAATGGAGTTGGCCGGTTGTTGCACCGAGGTCTTCAATTGACTTTGATATTACCAATTTTGAAAGACTTCATAGAACTCTTAGAAATAAGTGTAAGTAGATTGATCATCGTGAGATGAAAAGAAGCTGAGGGATGAGAGTGGGGATCAGACATGAAGCAGCGACTAGGCTAATGTGACGACAAAAACGAAGAATAGAAGAACGAATAAAATTATTTTCTTTATAATATACTTAGCATTAATTCATATACTACTCGTGTAATGTAGAAATGTTACGTTAAGCGAGTTGTACATGCATACAACTAATAAATAATTATCGCATCTTCCTACTTAATAATCAATGTAACTTAACAATAACATATCCTTGCACAATGAAATAATAACATTAACCCATGTTGTATGCAGGGGGCTGATGTTGGTAAGGGTTGGGATTCATCTGCCTTTGCAAATGTGCCACCAAGGCGCCACCCTGTTGTTGTTGTTGTTGCATCGACATCATTTGTTGCCTCATCCGCTGCTGCTGTTGGAACTGATTTTGTTGCGCTTGCACGTTTGGCTGCATCCCCTGGCCGGCCGGACGGGAATAAGGGGGAGCCGGGCCCCCCTGGCCGGTCCCCATTCCCGCCATCCCCATCGTGTTAGTGTTCATAGTTACATTAGGGGCTTGCTGCATGAATTGAGGCCTCGGGTTTTGTGCCATTCCCCTGTAATCGGGCTGGGGGGCCCTAGGCTGACCAAAGTTCTGTTGCTGGTTAGGGAACATGCCACCCTGGGCCCCTTGCATCATCTGCTGATTGCTTTGCATGTTAGCCGCTTGCATCATGTTGTTTGGGTTGCCCCCGTAATTTGCATATTGTTGGCTCATTCCGGCCTGTTGCATGTTGCCATATTGCTGTTGGAACATTCCCTTTAACCACAAATAGAAGCTAACTTAAAATACTACACAAGGACAAGAAGTAAAATTTTTTATTAAGAAACATTTAACATTATTATGAAGGTAATAACATTACGATGTTATGCAGTGTTTCATTTAATGGTCAAACAAAGAAATGATTTCACATCTTGATTTTAATTACAAACAACTTAATCTACTAGCCTGAAGTTGTCAATTACAACAAAATAGATCTGTTCGATATATATTACCCTGAGTTGCTCTACAGTATCCTGGTGTTCAGTATCCCGATCGATGACGCAAGTACAGAACAGAACTTCGTGTTCGATATGACTTTTAATTGTAGGTGATGTCCGAAGGAGGATACTGCCCAGATTTGTTATAACACAGTAACCTGAAATCTTTTCTTCTTGTTAGTTTGTGCCGACGGATAGGCAAGAAAATGTGTGTAGAACTGAAATGTCACAGGTGCCGCAGAAACTTGTATTATTAAACGGGTTTGTTTGTACAAAGTGCTTGCTGCAGGTTCATAGTAAAAGAAGCCGCCAAACATGTGTTTGGGTAACTGACACTCGGCGCTCAAGATATTTATTGTTTTTATGTAAACCCTTTATCTCGTATTTAATTTACCATCACGCCCTCGCTGTGCAGTAGTAATATTTTGTTATTGGAGGTTACTGTGTTATAACAAATCACGACAGGATGTTGTATGGATTAAATCAATAAAAGTTTTTTGGAATACCGTACTATTTTATGTTGCAATTTTCAACGTTACAAGTTTCAAAAGTTATCAGCTTTAATCATCAGATGCTTCTTCACTATGAGAAGTATTTTCCATGTGTAAAAACAATACATTACTAAAAGAAGTGGAACAAATATCGGATGATGAATGAATTAAAATAACAAATGACAATCTAAAACTCTTTAGTAAAAACTAACAACACCAGTAGAAGGAAGATTAGGTATCAATTATGTATGTAACTGTTCTGCTCTGCTCTGACGTGCACTATTCTGTACTTTTTATATCGAACACAATTATTTACTACGGATATTAACAAATTAATTGACGATTACTACTAACAATTATGAATTATAAATCAGTAATTTTATTAAAAACGTCTTACTTGATTTTGCTGTATAGGCATCTGTTGCCGGATTCCCTGCCTAGGAAATTGTCTTTGCATAGCACCATAAGGAGCTTGGGGCCCTGGTCCCCCGGGTGTCTGACCACCTGGTCCAGGAATGTATTGGTTAAGTGGATGCCTTTGTCGAAGCATGTTAGATAAGGCTTGCTTCGATGGATTGTTGATTTGTTGGGGCCTTTCGAAACGATTCACTGAAAAAAGATTAGTTTTAAATTAAAATCATTGGTATTTATATTCAGTTATATACAAAATATAAACATTTTTGATTATTTAAAGTAAAAATTATTACATAGATTCAAATTGTTGCATTACATTTCTAAGAAACTTATTTATTTATAACCAAATGAAGAAGCAAATATTTGCAGGTCATTTTGAGCCATAGCTTTATGATTCTTTTTATTCTTCTGGCTTTGCTTTCTCTAGAAACTCTAGTGACTTCTTTATAGGGTCCTCTTCTATCATCTCATGCCAACATTTTCTTTGCCTTTCATCCTCCGAAGTTTTCCAAGTTGCTACCATTACTAGTTTCTATTAAGACAATCTTTCTAGGCGACCAACCCGTGGAAATATACTAATTTTTTTGTATATACTTAATATTTTTATTGCTATGTAGGTTGTACAGCAGCTCATTCGATCTTCTCTACCAGCTCATTGTCAGCTGTGTTAGCAAAAATTTTTCTTAGTACTTTAGACAGACAACAAGTAAAGTTATAATACTTTAGTCCTAAGCAGCAACTTTTTGTATGTTTAGTTGTTTAGATTTAACACACAATCAAACAGCAAACTACTGGAAATAGCCACAATGCAATTTTAACCTTAGAAAAAAAATACTTACTACCACCAGCCATTTGTTGAGGATAATATCCTTGTTGTTGTTGCTGCGTGTTGTACCATTGTTGCTGGTTAGGGTTGGCCCCGAACTGTTGGGCTTGCTGTTGCGGCATGCCACCAGGGCCTTGACTGTAGGCCGCTCCCATGTGCTGCATTTGTTGGGCGTTGGGGCCCTGCACGCCTTGTATGGGCATGCCGGGCTGTCCCTGGCTCAAGGGCGACTGTCCCATGCCCAGGGGGGCCACAGGTACTTGTCCAGGGGCTGCTTTAACCTTCCTGGGCCTTCTTTGTCCCTTGCCCCGTCCTTTGCCCACTGCTGCAGGACTCTGATCCACCGACGAAGGAGTGTCAGCCTTCAGATCAGACTCCTTTAACTGTTGAATCGTTTTACACGAAACAAAAACTCTACTTAAACAGCTATTTGGTGCTCCTTTTCGTTTTTCTTTTAATTAATCAACACCGTGCAAAGTTGCATTTAAGTAACATGCCAGTACCAGAAAAATTTAATAATTAATATATAATATATGTATAAATAAATACTGCAAATATCGATTTATGTGAAATACATGTTGCTAAAAGAATCTTTTTTGCACTGTGTTGCTAAATTAATAAAAATAAAACATATAAAATAATTTCAAACATAAATAAATATATATATGGAAATAATAGGTTAAATAAATACGAATTAAAGAAACAGAATGCAGTAGTTAAATTGAAAAAAGAAGTACTCTTAACCCTTACATAAATATTGATTTTTTTCTATTAATTTTAAATTGAAATATTTTAAAAATAATTTGCATTAGGTTCTTTTTCTTTTTTGAATGGGTCGACCTTGTGCAGTACATAAACCGATTTCGAACTACCCGTGTTGTTAAAAAGAACCTATTATTTTCATATTGAATTCAAGTACTTTATTCACTAAATTTTAGTACCTTATTTCAAAAATATTAATATTTCTTCAAATTGATTTTAATAGCATTTTTTAAAAATTTTAACATTTCATGAAATTAATTTTCATATTTTTTAAATCAACTTTATTATTTCATGTCACGAGTTTTCATATTTTAGTAATTAAATTGTAACATTTCATCAAATAAATTTTAATATAGTATTAAATAAATTATAAAAACCTGTTCAATAAAATTCCTCCTATATGAGCTTTACAAGAAATTTGTTTACGAAAGGGTTAATTGATAATTAAAAAATAATCCGAGCACCCTTTCTGAACATAAAAGAAAATAACTTACTGTCTTTTCAGGTAGAGGTTCTAAATCCTCTGGGGGTAAAGGCGGAGGTTCCAAGTAGTAAGAAGCCGGTTTCGTCAGACTGTGAGTGTGGTATTTTAGTAATCTAAAGGTGTCTTCACAAGCCAAAGGTCTTCTCTCAAGACGTACCGCTCCAAACCAAGCCCATGATAGTGGAGCCGGGTTCTTCATCCCTTCCAAAATATCCCAATTACTCACTTTTTGCCTATCAGCCACTTGCAGTCCGTGTTTCCTGTCGATACTATCGAAGCTAATTTTATTCCCTTTGCTGTCCGTCAAGCACCCTGTCGGCTCAACAGCGATTATTTCATTGACTAATCTTGGAAGAGGTAGTAATTGCCGAATGTGCTGTAGGGAGGCACTGTGCCGTTCTCCGACTTCTTTCTTCAGCTTTTTCATTAAATTTTGGTACACTTTTCGGCCTTCGTCTTGACTGTCTGTTGCTAAAGCCGAGTGCACTAAAGTGGCCAACATATCGATGACGATGGTGAACAGATCACTGTGTGTATGCAAGTCAACAAGACCGTTTGTAACTAATTGTACCAAAAGTAAGGCCCAATCAGTTGTAGCAGATTGACTGCGTTGAATTGCTTCAAAAACCCCCCCAACCAAAGCAAACCTTAATTGCAAACCATCTAACGTCCTCTGGTTGTTCGTCACATCCGTTAAATTCCCTTAAATTTGTAGAAAATTTATTAAAATAATTATTTTATAGTAATTAATTATTCTATTCTATAATATTATTTTAGTCGCAGTTATATCGATGTTTACATGCTTATATCTGTTGGGAAACATTTACTTTCATATTAAATTAGCAAAAAATTAAATGAGTGCAAATATGGAATATTTGAGGCGTTCCGCGGCAAAAGTGCCTATATCCATTTGCAAAATAAATGAAGATAGATCCTGTTGCTAAGAATATGTATAGCAAAAGGGTATATCTCCATTTATTTTGCAAATGGATATGGGCACTTTTGCCGCGGAACACGTCATTTATCACAATCAATTCTTTCGCATTGCTCTTACCTTCCCTAGCAATAGACACTAATTGAGACAGTTGCTGGTGCAATGAGCTCAACAGCCCCTCTCTTTGTCCTTCTTCTTGCCCCTTTAAGCAGTTTAATACCAAATTTAAAAACGGCTGGTGGCTCAACAAACTTTGTGATTCGTTGGAATTCCTCCGATTCTTCTGCTCCCGTACCCAGCCCCCACTTTCTAAAACTTGCCCAGCAACTTTGAGGACTCGTCCTTGGACAGCACTAGGCAGTTTCGAAACCAAAGGAGCGACCAACCAGATGGACCCGTTTTGCTTCGTTTTCCCATCAGACTTTTTGTCATCTCCATTTGGAGAGGAACTTGAAACAGAATTCAGTTGAAAGACGTCAATGGCAGCTTTTGCGACCGTGTCAAGCCATTGAGACAGCTCGGGCGAGTTGCTACTGAATTGTTTGAACATCAGCTGGAGGTCCAGCCAAGACATCCTCAATGTCCACTGTTCCAAATTTTCCAAAATCCGGGTGATTTGGCTCTTCTGGTCAAGTTCATCAATCGCTGCGCTTGAATCTGGGTAGCAGATCATGTGCAGGAGCCGTTGTGCTTGTGAGTGAGAAAGCAACGAATCTAGAAGATTATCTGGATGGCAGAGTTCTTCAGGGTGAGATAAACATCGCTCTAAAACCCACTGTTGAGAGCATATTTCCCGTAGGACGTGGCAAGCAAATGCGGACAAGGATGCTGTGCTTTCTGCATTTCCTGTACTCGATTGCCTGTGTGGCAGAAAAATCAAATATTTATTACGTACTTAAAATAAAGAAATCTTATTACAATACCCTCATATACCGAGTCTTCTCTGTAATATGTTAAAGAGGTGATTCTCATGCGAGAATTAAATAAAAAGTACAGAAATCGTTCTAAGTGAAATTTTTCATTAATTTATGTTTTAAAGTAATATTTTTCCTGTATTCTAGTCTAACCGATGGAGTAAATGTTTACGAACATTTTGGTTCAAAAATCATGTTATATTTATAGATTTTTGTTTAATTTCATGAGAAACCTTTCATTAAACATATTACTTCAAGGACATTCGGTAAATTTTTTTCTTTTTTAAATTCCAACCAACAAACAAACAAACCAGGACAAAAATAATCTAAATTAATCTAAAGGATGTACATAATATGTAATACATCAATATCTTGATACTCTAGTGAATTAGCTCTGTTTTTTGCATGAGCACTGAAGCACCGATGTAAATCAAATAACGTTTAAAATAATGATAGATAAATAAATTGATATAAAAACTAAAGTTGTGCTTGTTGGTTTTAAACGTAAATAATAATGATGATTGTTTAGTAAAAGGATAACAGTAAGAACTGAATAATAATATAAAAGATTTAATAATATCAATAATAGTAATAATAAAGGCTAATAGAGAGGTGTGTGTGGTTTAAATGTGTAAGAAGCGGCTGAGATGCTGGCGATTGGGGCACGATGTAGTAATTATAATAATCTAGTAAGTGCAAGCGATGTGTGATACAGACAAAGCAAAAGCAAATTAATCTGACAAACCTATGGGCTGTCCTCGTGCCGCACACATCCATGTCTACCACCCTGACACAAAAAAATAACCAATTTTAACGGACAAAATCATAATAACCTGCTCAAGGGAGTTTTGTTTCTAATGTTGCCATACATAACATATTGATAAATTCTGATTGTTGTTTCTCTTTTTTTGAGTAATCTCCATAAAGTTTTTCAATATGTTATATATGTCTTCCTGATAGGTTGTTAAGGTGCAAACAGTTTTAGTATTTGCCAAAATATCATGAGTATAATATAAACTTGGTAATAATAATTAATAATATTAATTAAAAGTCAATGGTGATTAAAAAAGGAGAACGTAAGAAAATTATGTTATTATAAGAAATAGTAGTAGTAATATAACAGTAATAATATAATAATAATAATATTAATGATAATATTGAAAATAATAATATTAATACTAATAATAATAATCACTATTATTATTATTACAATACAAACAACAAGAGATTTCTCATTATTTTTCTCATTTCAATGGAATTAATATTTTCTAAAATTACTAGTTAATAGATCATGTATATTATATGCAACTTACAAAGATAGTTACTTACGCTAAATCTAAAGAAGGTACATCTCCTGTACTTAAGTCGCTGGTCCCCAAAATGTGAGAAATGCTTAATTCAGTTCCTTCTTTTGCAGTTGCATCTCCGACAACAAGCACAGCTTTTAGAACAGCTAAAACTGGGCCAACGTGGATATTTCTGTGGGCCGCTGCTAATAAATGCCGATCGCAACTTAAGCGTACACCTGAAACATAAAAAAATCTAAAATTACTTTTGTTAACTCTTATTTATGAGGTGGGTGCCATAAATTCTTGAACTGATATACAGGGTAGGTCAACATAGACTGATTGATGTAAAATTCATATAACTTTTATAATTTCAATGTTTTAAAAGAATTGTTGTTCTTACAATAAAGTATGGTTTGTTAACATCCCATTTTTGTACGAGTCAAAAACTACAAAATTTAAATGATCTCCATTTGCTTGCTAAAAAATAATGGTTTATAAATTACGATTTTTACATCTAGAATCAAGGGCAATTAAGATTATTAATGTAAAACTTAAGTACCAAAAAAGAATCATTTTCTTAAACTTAAATTGTATCTTAATTTCTTATAGTTTTAATTTGTACCTAATAATCAAAAAGACAGAATATATGTGTATTACATATAAGTTAGCTTATAAGTGTTTCTAAGGACAAGTACTGAGGTGTTCAGCAATAAAATAAAATAACAATACCTAAGGGGGGTCTCGGAGCTGTTAACGGAGGAGAACCAACAGAATACAATCCGGGCTGAGGTCCATCAGCAGTTCTAAATAAGCGAAGAAGCAAGTGACATGTAAGACGCATCCCCATTTCCGCAGCAATAGTTCCCGTATCCGCTTGTGTCTTAACCTGTAAATAGGAATCATACATGTTAATTTACGGTCTTTGCCTTAAACTTGATGTGGTCACACAAAAATCGATCCGTATATATTCAAAAAATTTTACTTGACGAGCGCTTGATGATGTGTAGAGATCTTACACGAAACTAGTAGCGCAATAATAAAAACGGTTAAGTGGAAATTGTGTTTATTTTTCATCTCTAAATAATTATTGCAGTACAGTGTAATCTCGGTAGTCTGAACTTCGGTACTCCGAACACTCCAGTAATCCGAACTAGCGACACAAAAATTACTGACTTCTTTAAAAAAAGACTGATTTTTGTTTTTTAATGTAACTAGAATTTTAAATAAAGCATGTACATACATACCTACTTTTTATATAAGTAAAAATAGCAAAAATATGTAGGTACATACATACATGGTTTATGTGCAATAATACATACTGTTTATTCTTTTTTACAACCTTTTTCCTAATACTTTCTGTAGTCCGAACTTTTCAGTAATCCGAACACACCCTTGCAGCTATTAGTTCGGACTACCGAGATTACACTGTACATCGATTAATAAACTTGCTAAATTTATTTGTGTAAACCCCTGCAAATTTGTTATACAATTTAATTGATCATTCCTAGGCAGAAGGAGAACGTATAGTGACAGTGATTTTATTTTCTCAGAATGGGTGACTAGCCCTCTGATTATTCTCTTTCCTTGCATCACTTACACAACTTCTAGTATTTAGTGAATCTGACCAGAGTGAGAGATTCAAAACCCTTGCTGCTGTTAAGATTTTTTCCGTATTTGACCAACTGCTAGGGATACCGTATTGCCTTAAAGTTGTATTATCCAAAAATCAGTTAGTTTCAAGAATGTAGACTAAAACAGCAATCAATTATACTGCACAAGTGCAAGGTCATGTAAACACTTAGATAACTTAGAAATGGTTAAAAAGTGGTAAATCAACATTTAAAGACTCATTTACATGAGGATAATATATTGCTGCGAGATTGCAGTCACGACAGTTGTAGAGGTGACAGCAACTCTCACAACAATGGTCATATCGTACATATGATAATCATAATAGGTACGCTAATTATAAGGCAACCAAATTGATTATAGCAACTCATAATTAATATTCTATAATTTACACCTTCTATTTTCAAATATCTGTTGCTTGCAAGGACCCCATTGTTTGAAAAAAATATCCAATTTGAAAAACATAATTTAAAAGAATTCTCAATTTATAAAATCAATTGCCAATGGTATCCAAAATATTTAAAAAATAAGCACTAACTTGCTGGGATACAAACCTTCAAAAGACTGGGTAAGGCAACACGCCCCACAAAGTCCTCTAAAGAAAAGCAATGCCTTGCTATTAAAATACAGGTGAACACAGCTAGAGCATTGTGAATGCCAGCGTCTTGTATGTCAAGTTGCGACAGTATGTCTGTGTAATATCCGGGATGTAACATAGGGCAGCAGAGGGCCAAAAGGGCACCTAGCCATTCAGGAGCTAAAGTGTTGCAACAAGCCGTCATTTCGGCGCACATAATCGCCAAATCATTCAGTCGTTCATTGTCGGTCTCCCTGCAGACGTAAATGATGGCGTTGGCTACGAACGAATAGCGATTGTTCGCACTTTCGTTCAGTTGCCGAGCCCAAATTGTCTCTATTCTTCCGCCTCGCTTTGGATTAGCAAACACTTCTTGCATGAATTGTAAATTATACATGTAATTGTTGCTTGGAGTGAGTTGTAAAGGACTATAAAGTACATGCCTTATTTTTGGATACGCATTGCTAAACGGCTCAACCGTATGAGGCTTGGCTTTTAATAAATTACATGACGAATACAAATCAAAAAGATGGGCTAAAATGCATCGTTCGGCTGAACTGCAATCTGCAGGATTTACCACGTGCTTGACTACACGGCATAACCCTTCGAAAACTGCCGAAGTCTGATCAGGAGAAAGCAATAAGCAGCAGTGATACCGCCGCAATACGCCTACAACATACAAACTTAGTGATGTTGTGTAGTTCTTGATTAAAATGGAGTTTTTCGCAGCCAATTGTGCTTCCACTTCAGGGAGCTCCTTCAAGATTTGGATGCATACATCAATAAGTCCGTAGATATTGAAAGCTAGCTCCATAAGATCAAATAAGAAAGCTACATGTTCCTGCACTGGTAGGTAATTTGAGTTACCGCTAGCAAACGAGTTAAGCATTTCGATCACTGTGACGCTGCATTGCCAAGTGACCACATGTTGGTCGAAATAGCTTAAACTTTGGCATTTTTGAGTTGTAGCCTCGAAGTTGAATTCATTCCTGGAATGTTTCTTAACTTTCCCACCCTCGGCCACGTCTATGCTAAACTTTTTTGAGAAAAGTTTGCAGATCTCTTTTGACATTTTCTTGACTGTGTGACGAGCTTCGTCTCGAACTTTGCCTGTAATGAAAAAAAAAGTTTTATTACTAAAAAAAGACTACTATTGAAAAATGGATTCCAAATAGAGAATAAAATATATCTTTCCTTAGAAATCCCTGTCTTACACTTAAAAAAATCTATACATAAGTGTATGTGTATTTACTATTAAAATAAAAAATACTCACCGACACCATAAAGCAGGACATGTCGTTGATTGCAATCATGTTGTGAAAATGGATCATCTTGGGACAAAGGGAAATGAGTAGTATAGTGTAAATGTCGAGATGGCTTGATTTTGTGATCGTTGTGATCAGTCTCCATGTTCATGTGTCCTACGGCCGAAGGAACATGAGAGTGGTGTCCATGATCATGGTCCTTAGGACTATCAGGAACATCCAGAGAGTTCTGCTGTACCTGCTTGATGTCTTGCAAAATTTGATCTAAATCGTCATCAATTTTCGAATCGTCACAGTCCATGGGGTGGGAATGCACCTCCATTTTTGTGTGGGAAATGTCGACAGGTTCTTCATGACCGACCAAGTCGCCCCTTGAAATCAACGTGCACATGTAGGCATCATGAGAGAAGACGTCTCTTCGAATCAATTCGGCAAAGAGGTGCACCAAATTGGTGAAAGCTGTTTTCTTCTGGGGGCAATCATCATGGCTCGGGACAGGAGCATCTGTGTCCAAGAATTTCATGAGGAGCGACTGGAACATTGGAGGTCCCCCGGGAATGGAACTGCTGGAGTCCTTGTCATCGTTTGGATTCGTGTCTTGATCATTTGAAGAAACCGTTTCCGATTGCCTTCTGTCCAATAAAGCAGCAACTGCTAAAGCTCGATGTTCGCCTGTCCTTTCAGGAGACACAGCCCACTCACACAGTAATTTGACGATGGCACTTTCTTGATCTTGACCGCTACTGAAAACTTTCGTGTAGAGTGTATCCAATGAATTTGTGGAATCCATTCGGTCAAAACGGTGTCGATCTAAAGCATCCAAAGCGGTCAAAACTTTACTAGTAACCGTTCCCGCAGAACAGGTTTGCCATTTGTCAGTACACCACCTGCCTTCAGCCTTTTTACTTCTCTCTCTTATGTTTGTTTCCGCTTGGCGCAGTTGTTTCTTATGGGAGATCATCTCACATCTAGCTGGCATTAGAAGGGAGGAAGGATTTATCGGGAGCATATCTAAGGGAGAGCCTTGCCATACTGTTCCAAAGCCTGCCCCACACCAAACGAGAGCTGTCGGACATTCCAAAGTGATGGTTTGGATGATGCATGATAGTTGCAAGACTAGAAAGAAAAGAAACATTTTTCTGAGCAATGTACAGACATAGAGAAGTTGGCCTAAAAATATAATAGTTACAAGAGAATTTGAGAAAAAACAAAGAATAAAGTACAAATTATGATTTTGGTCACCAATTTCTTCTTCCAAAAATATTTTCTGTTACCTTCAAATATTAATTTGAAAACATGATATTATATTACACCACATATAAATCAGACTTACTTATATCTCGATGATGAGGGCAATTCTGATATTCCGCCAAGGTGCTTTGTATGGGATTTGGGGCACTAACCGGCTCCTTTTTGTCTCCTTTGTCTCCATCTTTTGATTCCATTTTAATATTCTCGCTTTGCGGGGAAGTCATCAAATTAGCTTCCGCTACATTATTTAACATATAGCTTAATTTTTTACAGCACAAATGTGCCAGTCGTCTGGATAGCAATTCTGATTGTACAAATTCATCCAAATATTGCAAAGCCAGAGGTAGGAATATCTTCAGCATTCCGTCGTCCATAGGTTGGGACCGCATCCTCTCTAATAGCTCTAAAATCCAATTTAATACTTCTTGTCGGTCCATTAATCCTTCCTCGTACATGTACTTCAATAGTTGAGAACAATAAGTCCAATGTCGCATTGCTAGAGTTTGATCGGTATTAGCTGGAGGAGTTGTGAGCATTATTGTCTGTGTAGGAGTTGAATTTGGGGTTGTGGAAGGGTCATTTGCATTAGGAGTCGTAGCTATAGCGGTATTATGCGGTTTCTCGATTTGGGAATAGTGCTCCTGCAATTTTGGGAGTTGGTCCTTTAAAAACTTCAATAACGTCCCCGTCCATTCTGTGGTCGGATCAGGCATCTGCCTTTTCTTAATCTTAGCTTCTGAGACTGCGACAGTGTAAGCCGAACTTAATTTAATGAACCAAGTCGCTCGAACCATAGGAACTTGATATTCAGTCAACATTATGAAAATCTCTTCTTTTTTGTTAAAGTTTGGGGCTTTCTTTGAGAGGCTCATCAATGGTTTATTGCCGGCCAGATCCTTAAACCAGGCCTCAATAGCGTTCTTCGTGCGAATCGTTGCCGGCCAAAAATTGTCCTTAGGATTAATTTGTTGACGCTTTCTTCCAGAATCCGGAAGGGTGCTCAGTTCTTCCTTCCTAGCGATGATTCCATTAAAATAGGCACTCACCTGTGCCGCAGCAATTTTACAGTTCTTCGCCGACCCGAATTCATCGCTTAAATGGGTCATCGTAGGAAACCCATGTTTCACGTTGGTACTCGTCAGCTCATCTTCCTTTTGCTTGGGTTCCTGGGGGTACACGTCGGGGGGCCCGATCCTAGGCTTCTTAAGGGGCCTTTTCTCGTATAAATGACTGCTTAACATCTTCATTGAGGTTGCTTTACTTTTTCGCTTGAAAATGGGAAATCTGATTGATTACTCGCGAATGAGGTACTTTATTTCTTAAGTGGGTTATTGCAGAATATTCCTGCATTTTCCTGTTGGAAAAGAAAAGGTTTTCGTTTCACGCAAACACAAACACTAAACAGCGGCCATTATTAAAAAGTAGTGATTTTTGTGGGATGATTGCTAGTCATTTTTCTCATGTACATTACTGATGTATATATCAGTGGCAAATATGTATCGTTGGAAGAGCAGGCAATTACTAGAAAAACGCGAGAAAATCCCTAAAGGACCTGAACAAAGTAGCCCCGGTCAGGTTAGCCAACCAATCCCAGTGTTGCCCCGTTAGTGATATAATTCTAGGATAATTAATTGTCAGGTCAAATCTGGTTGATCATTACCAAAATGTCAAAAGCAAAGGTTTTGTTGAGTGTAGCAAATAAATCGGTTTTCTCCAATGTTGCCCTTAGAACGAACATCCAATTTGTGCGAAATTTTGCCGAGGATTGGGTTCCAAAGGACAAGGAAACTCACACAGGACAAGTAAGTTTGAAATTTTATATTAACCTAAAATTGTTTCATAATCAGTCACTGAACTGAATAGATGAGTATAATTGTAACATTGATTATAATTATTTTAATACATTATAATTATATATGTAATATAATTGTAATAAAACATAAGTAAAATGTAACCTTTAAGACTGTCTTACTAAAGCGGCGTACACACTGTTTGGCAAACGTTCGATCAAACGTTGGCCAAACGTTTGCCAAATGGACATGTAGTGTGGATGGATCGCAAATGCATTTGGCCAGTTGTTGATATTCAGTTACGCAATGAATACCGACGATCAAATAACAATAGCGGCAGGTGTTCTAGCAAGCTCAAGTGCGTTGTTATTGCTGAATAAAAAGAAAAAAGATAAAAACAAGGGAAGGTGGTGGATGGTTACTTTTTATAAAAGTAGAGACAGATAAGTTGACTACATTATCTGTAACACCTCAATTTTTTTATGCGCTACCGTTTATGCGATTTATTATGCATTAAACCTTTACGCGATTATTTACACATAGTATACAGGGTGGGCTACGTATGACGTTTACCTTGAATAACTTTGTTATCAATAAAGTTAGAGCAATAAAATTTTCAAGGATTAACTCAGCACATAAAGGGCTACAAATATTCCAGTAAAATTTTTGTCTAACTCTTCTACTTTTCGTGCATCAAACTGTAAAAACCATAATGATGAAATATTTTTTTCTAATATTCTTTTTTTCGCTGCTCATTCTGCGTACATCGGTATAAATATTGTTGCAAAATATTGACGCATGCGTAAGCAGTGATTATTTATTATACGGGTTTTTGGAACAAATATATCGAGTTTATTTAATAACTTTGAACAGTGAACTTTTTTCACAATCTATTCAGCGCATGAAATACTCTTTTCCTTGAAGTTTTACATTGCACTACGGGGCAAAACCGCTCAAAAGTTGGCAAAAAGTCTAGAAAAGTCTATTGAACGTGGAATTTTGCAAGGATGCATTTTACCAATATAGAAATAAGTTTCGAACATTTAGACTTAATCACCCAACGGGAACAGGTAGTTTACCTGAACAGGTGCATAAATTTATTCATGTAAAATTCTATGTTAACATAAAGCTATTGGATTCACATTATTTAATTATTTATTACAAGACTTTCGTACGATTTACATGTAGCTCATACTTTACATGACATTAGAGAACCTCAGATATGTAATACTAAAAGAATTTGAAAACTAAAACTGGCAATTAACC